>JAPKLW010000274.1:549106-567857 GCA_026898455.1 Plectranthus barbatus | reverse complement strand
GTTCAAATTGCTTGCTTTTTTTGTCAGCATTCAGTGTTTGTGGATGGGATGGTTTGGTATTTGGGGCCTAGGGATTTGGGTTTTTATTGCAAAGTATATTCCTTTTTCTCTTCCCTTTTCATTCAACTTAATTACACGATAATAAAGAATAAATATGTAAATTTATTACAAATCTTTAATTTTGTTTCAAAAGTATAACATAGCGAATCTATTTCTTTTCAAATATAAATAAGTTAGTTCTTAACTTTTTACAAGGAGTGATAATTTTTGATACGATACGATAATTCGACACGAACCCGCACAATAATAATGAGTTAGTTTTGAGTCTTAATGAGTTTGTGTCGACCCAATAAGAACACATAATTTTGTGTCGTGTTCGTGTTGTATTTGTGTTATCCGATAATATATCATGTTTCGTATCTTCTGATAACATATACTCCCTCCGTCCCATTGAAGTAGTCTCACTTTCCTTTTTTGTTTGTCCCATATAATAGTCCCATTTTCCTAAAATGGCAACCTTTTTCACACTCACCAATAAAATATTAATTCCACTACACTCACAACCCTTAACTCCCGTGCCGAAAAGAAAAGGGACTACTTCACCGGGACGGAGGGAGTATATCTTTATTTCGTGTCATGTTCGTGTTACCCACTAAGAAATTATTAAATAATATTTCTTATTTTATTATTACTACTATGCTATCATTATTCAACCTAATTTAAAATTTTTCACAGGTTAATATCTTGTCCGTGTCGCGTTCGTGTGGATCGTGTCGTGTTTGTGTCGAACATATCCTTAACAGATCGTGTTCGTGTCGGACTTTAATGGGTCGTGTCACTGTCGTGTCAACACGATAACGACCCGACACACACGAATTACCAGCTCTACTTGCAATACAATCTTTTGTGATTATAATCTCATAAATATTTATGTCGTTGAAAATGTTATATATGATGTGCCTACATTTTTGCTAACAATATATGATATAATTGGTATTATATTTATTATCCTAAGAGAATATAATACTCCCTCCGTCCCACCTCAATTGTCCCACTTTCCTTTTTCGTCCGTCCCGCCTCAATTGTCCTATTATTTAAAAAGGAAACTTTTTCATACTCAACAATAAAATATTAATTCAACTCAACTTACTTTACACTCACACTCCTTGGTTATTGTGCCCAAAGTCACCGGGACAATTCAGCCGGGACGGAGGGAGTATTATGTATCCCATTATCTAAAGATTTTCAACGTATTTATACTACTCTCACCCATGTACAAAATATCTGCAATGATATTTCCATTTCTATATATCTATGGTAACAATATTTTCTTCCCGTCATTGTTGAATGAATTTTTCCTTGATCACAGCACGAGAGTGTTTAAAATTCTGTATTGACTAGAAAATAACCCCTCACTTCAACTATAAACTTGTTTATTTTTCTAACATTTTTGAATGTATAAATAATTCATGTCAATTTGTAATAAACAATGCTTCTTTAGTGGCCGCGACGGCAAAAGAAGGGCAGCAATGACGGAGAGAGAAGAACAGGGATCTTTAGTGACGAGGACAAGAAGTCAAACAAATTTCTATACCGTGGAATAAGGGAAATAATTATATTTATAAACTAAAAAATGACTTCTTATTTTTAAGTTTGAATTTCAAATTGGTTTTGGAACTATAAAGTGGACTTTGTTAGGGTTGTTATAGTATTGAAATTGTAATTTGTAAAAGCAATCCATACATTTTAAATTGGAAAAATAGCTTGAGTGTACGTTTCTAAAAAATTTGGGCGGGAATTATTTCGATATTCTTTTAATATAATAGATAAATTACTCAAAATTGAGGGATTTGATAATTAGTGAGGGAGTTTACAAATTTACTATTTTATTTTGAATAGTAATGTATTAATTAAAACTCACATATTCACATATTTTTGTAGAAAGTCAAATTTATAATTTCTTAATTATGGATAAGATGTTTTTACCACTACAGTCTACATCCGAATACGAGACATAAATATAATATATATATATATATATATATTGTTGAGGCTCGGCCCAAACCATACAGAACCGACCCCACACCCGAAAGGTCGAGCCCAAGAATCGAGGCAGGATCACCAACGGGAAATCGCAACACTAGGTGGGGTCCAATATCGACCCTCGAGATCAAAGCAAATGACGATGCCGAATCCGTCACCAACCTCGGGCCATCAGATAAGAACGATTGACGAAGATGTAGCAGTAGCAGTTGCAACCGACCCCGAGATTTTCGAAGTTAGCTCCGATAAATCTGGGGTTGTAGTGATCTTATCTAGGTTTAGTTAGGGCTACAATTTGTGTAACAGGCTCCTGCCCCTTGAATCTATAAAAGGGAGACCCCGATCAGATTTAGGGAATTCTTTTTAGCATATTTTTTAGCTAGTTAAATCGTTGTCAATTCATATTCTCGAATTCTTGTTCTTTTTTGTTCAATCTCGAACCCAAAATTGGATGTATTCAACATTGGTTTGCGTGTTCTTTCCATTTATATTGCGCATTTATTTTTGGTTTATTGTGATATATGTTATTTTTCTAACCCGGTTCTAAGGGCCTCGATCAATCGAATTTCGAACCTCACTATTTTGGCACCCACTGTGGGGCTTTTAGAATCAATTTTTCAGGAAAATGGTAGGTATCCCTCTCGGAGCTGGCAAGAATGCAACCTGTCAGCCAGCCAATTCTGCCGCCAAACAGGACTCAACAGCCCGTCAACCAGCCGATTCCGCCGTCAAATAAGACTCAACCACCCGTCAACCAGCCAATTTTGCCTCTCAATGGCATCGACATGAACATGACGCCGCTGGCTGAGCTCGAGAGAATTGTGACCGCGCAATTAAGGCCACAACCACCATTTACCACTTCAACGAGTCAAGAAGCGACATCCACGTTTGTAGCTAAGACGACGACTGACCCGACGATTGCCCAACTCCTCGAGCAGACGCAAGCCAACCAAAAGGCCATGAATGCGAGGATCAAAACTCTGCATGCGGCAAACCAGAACCTGCTAAGGGAAAATAAACTTTTGCATCAACAAATGCTGAATCTCAATAACCAACACAATATTGACGGTCTCGAATCTTTTGTGGCTGGGGGAAAAACCCCGTCGCACGACCCGAGGAACAAAAATGAGGGCAATCACGATGACAATGATCCAAGGACGGACAACCACAGAGAAACTTCCGAACAAATGACCTTGGAGGCAACTACAAAAGACGACTGGAGGCCCGGTTGGCACTATTCGAGTCAATGTTGACCCAGATCCCAGGAGTGCTGCCTCCCGAGCCTACCATTGCATGAGATAGCTATGCAGACTCACCTTTCATCCCGGCTATCACAAACACCGACATCCCAGAATGCTTCTCACCTACGACCTTTACCCTATATGACGACACAATCGACCCTAAGAACCACATTGTGCTCTACAAGTAGAAGATGCTCACGACCTCGATTCTGAGTGCACTAAGGGAGGCATGCATGTGCAAAAAATTCGGCTGCAGCCTTAAGGGTCCGGCTTTGCAGTGGTTCATTAACCTTCCTAGAGGGTCAATCGCCTCTTTTTCTGAGCTTCACCAGGCCTTTCGACGCCAATGCTTGAATAGTCAAAGGGTCGACAAGAACCCCAACGAGTCTTTGAGAAAGGCGAAAGAAAGGCGAGTTTTTGAGATCTTATATGGGAAAATTCAACAGGGAATTATTCAAAGTTCCCCACTATCCCCAACAAACCGCAATATACGCCTTTAGAAATGGCCTTGACATCGACTCATATCTATATAGGGAGCTCACCACCTACCCTTGCAACGATATGGACACAGTATTGAGCAAAGCCTGGGAGCATATCAAATAAGAGGAAGAAGAGTCCAATCAAATAACAAGAAAGAATGAAGAGAAAACCGAGGAAATGACAGCTTTGGGTCGGTGGAATAAGACCGGGGCTCAACACTAAACCAAAGCATATCGCGAACCCGAGCAAAACAATTAGTACGTTGATACTCGTAACAAAACACCGAATCTTGGTCAACCATACAACGGTAGGCGTGTCGACGAAATTCGGAGAGGGCCGATCATGTACAACCAAAACATCAATGAAACTCACCTCGTAAACACCATATTAAAAGACCTGGGTGGAGCCATGAGGTGGCCTGGGAAGATTAAGTCGAATCCCCGGACCCGCGACACCAAGGAATTCTGCGAATTCCATGGGGACCATGGACACTTAACGAGCGAATGCCAATCCCTGCACTTAGAAGTGATTGAATTCCTCAAGAGGGGGTTCCTAACCGAGTTCCTAACTGGAAAGGGCAAAAAGACATGGACACGAGTCTAGCTGCCAAACGAAAATGAGAAGGACATGTCAATGGATAAATCCCCCTGACCCGGAAGGACAATACACTCGAGAATCCGAAATAAGCAGAGCCTCAAGATCATCCATGAAGTGGGCTCGCCGGCTCCTCAACAACGGTTCAGGTTTAACTCGACATAGGATAAACCATGAGACCATATAATTCTCCAACGATGACAAGCCCGAATTATAGCATCCTCATCACAACGCCTTGGTAATCACCATGATCATCTACACCTGTCAGGTCAAGAGGCTGTTGGTAGACAACGACAGATCCGCCAATATCCTCTTCCAGAGGGCACTCCACGAGATGTAGGTATGATCACTGCTATTTCTTACAGATTAATTATACAATAGTGGTCAAATAAATTTATAAACTCAAATGTCGAAACCACAGAGAAAAGATATGCGAAATAGTCATATGTACCAAAACATAGTTTCGGAATAATTGTTTGAGTAATTCATAAATTAGATTTGGAAACTAGGCATATAAAATAAAATAAAAACTTAAATCAATTAAAGCGAAACACAAATCCTAGGGTAGAATTCTGGATAACATGCAAGAACCAATTAAATTAACTGGTGGAATATTGCAATTATGGTATATTTCCTAGGTCGGCAAATATAACCTAGATTACTAATTAGTGTTATCTCCTCTCGGTCTCAAGAACACCAAATTAGTCAATCTCATATGTAAATCATTTCAATTCCTACAATCTAATACTTCTTGGTCGGACAGTATAGATTATATCACGCATTCCTGATCCCACAATCAATTATTCACCTCTCGGTCCTTCTATCAATAGCTAGACATCTAAATTAATCATCACCTCTCGGTCCTCGAATTATTTTAGAATTAATAAATAAACACATGAATCATGAATCCAATTAATTAATTCTAAACATGCATTCAAAATAATATTCAAACCCTAGAACCTGCTAGAAAATAAAACAAGAATTCTAAAGTGCAAATAAAACTCTAAAGTAACTACAAAAATTAAGAAAAAGAATGGATAAAGGGGTTACTGAATAATCTAAACTAGAGGGGTATTTATAGTGTTTGTTTATGCTTTACATGGGCTCAGTTCTATTAGGAATAAGATTAGATTTGATGTATATCTAAATCTTAATATCCTATATCTAATATATCTTCTATCTTGAGCCTTCAAGGCTTCCAAGTTGATACATATCTTCAATTTTGACCAAATATTGACCAATATACGTGAAAATCTTCCAGAAACTCGCCAAAAACATACGCGTTGGTTGACGTGGCTCAGTGTCGGTCGACTTGAAATTCCACATTGCCCGATTTCATCTGTTTTAACCATTTTTGCGCCTCCTCACAGTTTTGGCCATAACTTTTGCCCCGAACTCCGATTGACCCGATTCAAGTTGCATTAGAAAGGTAATTCAAATATTTCTCTATTGCCATGATCCATGAGCTCCATTTACATGTGTGGAAAAATTCGTGACTGTTTCTTTAAGTATCAGCTGCTTTTGGTACGGGTTTTCAGTGAATTTGACCTCAAACCTGCATAAATACACCACTACAAACATAATCATCACCTCTCGGTCCTTGAATTATTATAGAATTAATAAATAAACACATGAATCATGAATCCAATTAATTAATTCTAAACATGCATCCAAAATAATATTCAAACCCTAGAGCCTGCTAGAAAATAAAACAAGAATTCTAAAGTGCAAATAAAACTCTAAAGTAACTACAAAAATTAAAAAAAAAGAAAGGATAAAAGGGTTGCTGAATGATCTAAACTAGAGGGGTATTTATAGTGTTTGTTTATGCTTTATATGGGCTCAGTTCTATTAGGAATAAGATTAGATTTGATGTATATCTAAATCTTAATATCCTATATCGAATATATCTTCTATCTTGAATCTTCAAAGCTTCCAAGTTGATACATATCTTCAATTTTGACCAAATATTGACCAATATACGTGAAAATCTTCCAGAAACTCGCCAAAAACATACACGTTGGTTGACGTGGCTCAGTGTCGGTCGACGTGAAATTCCACATTGCCCGATTTCATCTATATTAACTGTTTTTGTGTCTCCTCATAGTTTTGGCCATAACTTTTGCCCCGAACTCCAGTTGACCCAATTCCAGTTGCATTAGAAAGGTAATTCAAATATTTCTCTATTGCCATGCTCCATGAGCTCCATTTACATGTGTGGAAAAATTTGTGGCTGTTTCTTTAAACATCAGCTGCTTGTGGTACGGGTTTTCAGTGAATTTGACCTCAAACCTGCATAAATACACCACTACAAACATAATACACTCCTTGAGTGACTCGTGCAATAAAAACAACTAAAATAAACTAAAATGCTATGAAAAACAAAGATAAATCGACAAATATGAGTGAAAATATGAACTCATCTAGGTACCCATCAATAATCTCATACCTATAATTACGAGCCTATACGGGTTTAATGGAGAGGAACAGTGGATCATATGCAAGGTCGTATTGCCCACCTACTGTGGGGGAATGAGCGTTGATATTAAATTCCAGGTGGTTGACGCTAGGGGTGTTCGCAGTTTGGCCGAAACCGTTCAAATCGGCCAAACCGGATTTATTTGGCCGATTATAATTTTGATTTTCAAATTGGCAGTTTGAAAATTTTGAAATCGGTCAAAACCGGTCCGGTTCCTGTTTGGTGGCCCAAACTGGCCATTTCAGTCGGACCGACCGTTTGCTCATATATATATATATATATATATATGTTTAGATTTCTTATAAGGTGTGTATATAGATCAGTTGGATAATGTAGCTTGGTTATATGCATGTGCTGATGTTCGATCCCTCATTTTTACAATTTCAGCCAATTTTTTTTTTGAAAAAAAATTAAAAATTTTACAACATTTTAAATAGAAATCAATTGAACCCTAACAATTTTATTTTCCCCCCAACTGTCGACTCTCCACTCTTCAGCCTCACCTCTGCCTTCCGCCTCCACCCTCGTCCCTTGTCAGTGACATTGCTTCGCCCCCACCCGCAGCCCATCACTGCCTGCCTGACTCGCTGCTTCTCCATTCGACCCTCCACTCTTCAGCCTCACTCACTGCCTTCCGCCTTCACCCTTTTCCCCTCGCCGTCGCTGCCCCCACCTTTACCCGCCGTCACTGCCTTGCCACGCGAGTCGCCCCATTGCTTCCGCAGGTTGTTGCCCTCACCCTCGCTGGCCTGTCACTTCCGCAGGTCGTTGCCCTCACCTTTGCTGGCCCATCGCTGTAGTTTGTTCCTACAACTGAGAGATATGAATGATTTTGTTAATTACGACTGCAGCTTGTCCTCGATCCATTTGTTATAGATTTTCTTAGATTTTCTCCAATTAAGTTAATATGCAGAAATTCTCGTTTGTGGCTACATTTGTTTTTATTTTATTTATTTCTTAGCTTAAAATACAGAATTGTAGTGTATGACTATATGTAGCTGTGAATTTTTCATTTGCAAAATGTAAATTTGTTCAAATTTTATTAACATGTTTCATATTAAACCGCAAAATCGGCCGAACCAAACTGTATTTTACATGGTTTGGCCGGTTTGGTTTAGCTAAATTATTTGGCCAGCTTGGTTTGGAAAAATCTCAAACCGTATTTATTGGTTTGGCCGAGATTTTTCTCTGAAACCGACCGAACCGGACCGAGAACACCCCTGTTCTATTACAGAATTACATAATTTGAAAAATTATGAAAATCTATTCTATTAGAATTTTCAAATCTACACTAATAACGGATTTTCTCGTGATTTTACAAAAAAAATAATTCAGCCCTACACGGATAAACCACCGCGGGCTGAATTACACGGGTTGCCACGAGGAACAAAAACCATCCACAATAATAAATTCATACATACATGCATATCGAATTTAATTATACACAAAAGAGCCATAAATTAAGAACCTGACTCTGATACCAATTGTAGGGTTTTCCGGTGAACCGAATCACCAAAACCAAACTGAACCGGATCGATTTATGGATATTGTGCATAATTAAATACATGATAAACCCTATCATGCTCCTATGAATTTAATACTCAGATTTGTGGATTGAGAGATTACTGTAACTCCGTAGTGTCTGTACCGATCTTTTGCGTTTGAATTTCCAACTTCAATTCAACCACGCATTCCGATTTTGTCTGCGGAAACAGAAATTAGAGATCTAATTTCAAAGATAAAATCGAAAACAACAAAGAGGAAGAAAAGAAAATCTTGTTCTCCAGATCAGATCTTCAGGGCTGTGTCCCAATGCTGTTCATATCTACTGCTAGTGAGGACTCCGTAGATCTGTGGCTTGAGCAGGACCAGAATCGAAATTCTCCTCCCTTTGAAACGGGATCGGCGCCCCTCTCTCTCTCTCTCTCTCTCTCCTAGGTTTAGGGTTTTTCAGTTGTGTTGCAACTTATGAGAGAGAGCTGTCTACTTATAGACCTAGGGTTGTAAACCCTAATGGGCTCTTGGGCTCAATTCAGCATATTTATTTGGGCCAGACCTGGGACCTAATGCAAATAATAAAGTGGGCCTATAAATTAATTAATTCCCATGTCCACAACCCATGACACAATTAATTAATTAATATTAATTCTTTTTCACCACAGAATTAATACTGACCTACCCCTTTATTACCACGTTATGAGAACGGGCTGCATTAATTGAGAATCCCCATATTTAAGGTTACCGGACATCCATTAATTAATCGGAGCCTCTGACAAGCTCTAACTACAATTAATTAATATCTTATTATTCCTGAGTAGTACCACTCAATCCTTATCACTCGTGCCTGAACTTAATCAGCCTGCAGGACTTTGGCACGATGAATGTTATTGAGCTCCTCAGGGAATGTCCCCATCCTAATACTCGGATTTGGTTACCTAAACCTAGTCTCAGGCGGTACTACACGAACTGTTGTTACCCAAGATGCGGATATACGAGCACGTTACTTAGGCTCTCCACCATGGCAAGTCAAAGCAACATACAATCCGTGCAAACCCCTGAACCTTCATTAGGGTTTGGACTCAATCAATATAACGAGATCTTTTATTTGCTGATGTCAGACAAACGAATACATCTCACTGCGGTCCATCAATACGCCACCTCTGCGTACCAGCTGGTCAAGTAACCAAGACAGACTACTTATTCCGACAATGCCGCAGCTATCCGGACAGACGTATCCTCATACGCTCTCTTGGCTGTGATTAGGTTTATGTCTCACTAGGTCAAGTGATCATACTGTCTTCTGCAATCTACAACACGCCGTACGATCGTCCCTATCGGTGAGACAAGAGGATAACATTGGTCATACATGTAAGATTGTTAACAGATAGGAGAAATAAACCGTTTTATACTCATTGTAATAAATGCTTTCAGTATACAAAACCCATCAGTAGAAACCTCTATCCACAACAAGATGGATCACTCGCCCAGGCAGTTGTACTTCGCTCCTTCTTCAGTCCGTCGAGGGCTCTGCATCTTCTCTGTGGACGGGCTCGAAGTTGGACTGAGGACAAACCTCCTTTTTCCTTCTTCGGTAGGTTGGATGATTATGTTCTTCCCAGAACTTCAACTGCTCGGCAGTAGCCCGTGATAACCTGTTCTCCCTTTGCAAAGACCAGGCTATTGTGTTCTTACGTGGAAAGTAAGAACACTAAGATACTAGATTAAGTCTGCTAACTTAATCCTAGTATAAACAACTTTGCAAAGTGAATCTCCTCAGACTCCGTAGCAATGAATGCGATGTGTTCAATAAATGAACTACGACAGCAATGTCTTCTCCCTTGAAAGCCTTTAATGCTTTAGCTTCAGTTCCAGATGAAAGACAATAAATATGTTAGAGATTCAAATCAGTGGATGTATTCGGATGAGCAGAGAGACAAAGGTTTTTAAGTCTCTGTTGTTCCTACTATTTATAGGTGATACACCAGAAAATAGCCGGTAGAGAGATTGGAGAGGATGTCCAATTATAATCCATGCTCTTCTGAAAAGTCCCTTGTCTCTCACCCTTTTCTGCTACAATAAACTGCTTTTCAGAGCAGTTTGTACTTGTGTGTCAGACGTCAAACGTTGTACGCCAGTTGCAGCTTAGTATCTGTCTGATCTTTTATCATTGACTTCTTTGATGTTCCCTTGAGACTTGTTCGACATCTTATCATATACGCATTCCCTGATGTGAAACTGTCTTGTTCTGAAACTGCTAGTTCCTCTTAGCAGTTTCCGTGTGAAAATTGTATTCACAGTTTTTGTGACCTTGCTCTGCTCGTCTTCTTAGTCAAGACAGTTTTTGTCCGAATGTCTTCTTCAAAACTGTCCCACATTTTTGTTGACTTTCTTCTTCCTAGACTATTACAACTTGAATATCCTATACAAGGATTGCATGAGGTAATAACTCTAAGTCCTAGACTTTGGTATTTAGTTTTGACACATCAAAACATCAAATTAAGGTAAGGTTTCTACATGAATACCTAACAATTTCCCCCTTTTTGATGTTGTCAAAACCATACCTCTAAGTTTATCTGTCGGTAAGAAGATGAAGTTGATTTGAGTTTACAATTTTTCTTGTCTACCACTACTCAGACCTGTGCCTCTACTATACTCGACCAACTCTAAATGATCTTCCCCCTAAATGGGATAATTCACATCAGTTGAAATTAATTAATTTAGAGCAATAGGAAGGAATCGCTGATCACACTGGAACATGTGAGTTCAGCAAAATAAGAATCAAGGAAAGAGACAATGAGTGGTTGTCTTCAAACCGACAGTTTTTCATTTTCATATAGATATCATCGATTACAAGTACATGAAAAAACTGTAGAAATGAAAGACATTCAAAAAGATATTCAAGAATCAAAACAGGGCAAAATGGAACGAATTCATGACCTTTCTCTTTTGTCTTGATTCTACTCCTTCTCATTTTCCTGATTCAGGGAATTTGCGTCCTTTGCTTTTGAGGAAGTTGCAGTAGCGGTAGATATGGCCAGCAGACTAGCTTGTTGCACCTTGAGGACTGTTGTTACATCTGAGAGGTGTTTCCTATCTTCCTCTCTGGCAGCCATTAGTAGATTCAGCTTCATATTGATATCTTCATTCTGCTTTCTGTGCTCTTCTTCCTGTTTTCTGTATTCCTCATCACGCCTTTGTTGTTCCTCTTCTCGCTTTTGATCAAACAAGATCAACTGCAGCTTCACCGAATCATCCCTTCTCTCTTCCCCCTTTTTGACAATATCAAGAACAAGAGCCATTTGTTGTTCCACTCGAAGGTCTATTGCTTGATTCAGAGCATTGTAGGGTAGAGAGTTAACTGCTACTGATAGCGGGTCGGGAGACATAACTCTTTCGACTGTAGCTAGTGCTCTAGAGTTATCTTTGGTTTGACTTTGAGAGGAAGCAGTAGAACCATCCGGTGGTGGAAGAGATTGGTGCATTTCTGTTTCTTCCCCCTGTCTCTGTGCTGGGGCTGCTGCATCGTGTTTGGCCTTTTCGGCAGCAGCTTCGGCCTGTAATCTCTGGTGCTCATCCACTTCGGCTTTTTGCTGGAGTGCCAGCTCAACATCTTCTTCTTGACGTTTCAGCTCAGCAGCTTCATCGTCCTATTGTTTCTGGAGTGCTGCTGCTACTGCGGCTTCTTGCTAACGTCCCAGCTCAGCAGCTTCTTCTTAACGTTTCAGCTCAGCAGCTTCTTCTTGACGTTTCAACTCATCAACTTCTTCTTCCTGACGCTGGAGCTCAGCTTTGATTTCCTGTTTATGAATTTGGAGTTGAGATAGACGATTCATGAACATGTGCTCATTTTGTTCCTAATGTCATCGTTGAGCATCTAACTTGATACGATCCTTGCTGGGAAGGTTTAGATCGCAGCCCAGGAACTCGAACGAACGAAATCAGACACGACACGGAAGCAAACTGAACACTGAAGATGGAAGGATCCAACACCTTTGGATTCGAAAACCTTCAAGTACCGTAGTCCAGAATAAATTCTCCTACAACCCAAGAAACGAATTGACCCAAAAACGAAGGATATATGTGAAGACACCACCAATGGATATGAATGTCCAATTGATTAGTTGAAATTGAAATCCTAAGGATGAATAGGAAATTCAAAATTTTGAGCTTTCAAAATTGAAGGAGAAAACCTCACAAATTTTATTAAACTGAAAACTGAATCAAAATTGTTCCTTACAAGGCCTTTATATAGGCAATGTTGTTGTGCTAGTAGCTATTATAATTATACGCAAGTGCACGTATGTCTAAACAAGTAATACATATCTAAGTCCAGATATTGTACCCAAGGGAGTGAAAGTGAGTCGTGCACATCCTATTGCTTGTAAATTAATGGGGTTTTGTGACTTCTCCAAACTAAAATAACAAGAAAGCATATAAAATAAAACTGAGCAGTGCTAGAACAATTAATAATATTTCTTCCCACAAAATAATCATAAACTAATAGGTTATGGTTTTAAAATCAATGATTAAATGCACTCGGGTTATTGACTTTTGATTATCTGCTCTCCTATATGCTGCAACATTGTTCAGGCATCGACTCTGGTTCTTGCAGCCACACTCTTTTCTGTCTAGACTATTGTCATAGTGCTAGATCTATGTTTTCTTGCTAACTTTCATATGTCTATGATAGATTTTGCCTTCAAACAAGCTATTTCATAATAGGGGTTCTTGCAAGTCTTAGATTACATGTATTTCTACACTAGAGATCAAGATTGACCACGACTCCCTCATCCTAGATCTCCTCCAGGTCTCACCAGGTGAAATTTCTACCTGCCACCGTCGTGTTTAGGTAAACAAACAAACCAGAATCAAAATCAAACACCAGATTTAATACGAGAACAACTTTAGCATATATTCAAGAAGAGAAACCAGTCAATAACCCGAGCTTAAGAAGTTTAGCTCATGCTTACAAAAGATGAAAAACAAATAACATTCAAGTTCATGTCTTCGATCATCAACTACGTAGAAATATTAAATAAATTGCAAAATAAAGATAAACTATTCAGGATTTTCGCAACATCCACTTTTTGCTTCTCACGAACTCCGTGTTCTCTTCCTGCTCACACTCCCATGCTGATACTTTCTTGCCAAAATGTGTTCTTTGTGTATGTTCTATCCACGCTTCTCTTTTTTGAAAATATCGCTCTTGTCTCCGTTCAGCTTCATCCCAGCCTTACATGTGGCTCCTCAATCTGCCTCCCAGGTTTGATAGTTCTCCTAGTTGACACTTGTCCTACTTTTTGGGACAGGATCTGAAAAGTGCTGAGATCTTGTCTGTTGTGGTCCCGAATATTCCTCACTAGAGTTCTGGTCATGCTGCTCCTATGCTGCGACATCGTATCAATCCTTCATGCTCTTGTTATGCTCCAGCATAGTAAAACCTGTGATACTATTCAAACAATTCCTTCGCAAAAACTCGTAATTAACACAAGACTACATAATAAACCTCAATTTAGTAAACTCACCAATTAACCTATATTTTGCTAATTATCCTATAAAACAAGACTATTCTAAGACATAATTAATTAAGTTCGACACAAAATAATAACTCTTTAAGAGAGTTATCAGGCAACTCAAACCCTAGTCTTATAAGGAAACTTAAATTCAAAATTTAAAAGCTAATAAATTCGAAATTACTTAAACAAGGCCTAAACATGTTGGCCTAAAAAAAGACTGAATAAATTAAACTAAGCCCAATCACTACACATAATTAAATTAATAAATTTTGGGCCTTCGTTTAACTCTTCAATCAGCATCGATTCTTTGGAAATATTGGCAGCCCAAATGTCTTTAATCAATAAGCTCAATCCAGCCCTCAAAGTCCTTGCTCGAGCTCTAGTCATCGGCCCACTCGGAATGTAGACTGGATCGTCTCTCACAGCAGCTACTTGAGCTCCATCATAACTCCTGCTGTTTGGAATCAAGGTCTTGTCGCTTGGCGTCCAATTGCTTAATAACTGAGCGGTATTCATGAATCTTTCTTCTGACCATTTCCAATTTTGATGTTGTATCTTCAGTAAGCTCTTGGTGAGTGACATCAAGAGTAGTTCCCCCTAAAACGAAGAGGGTGTTGATTTCATCTTCCCTTTGTGGCATGTGTTCCTGAGTCTTGGTGTGCTCAGAAGTCGAGGATTCAGAGTTTGGAACTGTGTCATATGGTATGGAGGATTGACTTGTCCCTCCACACATAGCATCAAAATGCAATCTCTTGACAACCATAGGGTCCGCTTTGTCTGGGTTGATCTTCTTTTTCTTCTTCTGTCGTCGAAGCTGGTCCGCTACTCGTTGATTGTCTTGGTGTGAGACTTCTTCAGAACACATGCTAATCAATCCATATGAACATAACTTATTAAATTCCTACAAATTACTTCTTTCTTTTGAGACAAAAATTAATTGAATTAATTATCTCTTTCTATTGTCTAATTTTCACTTTTCTGTCCTTCGAAAAGACAACTATAAACCTAGGGTGAGTTTCATCTCTCGATCCTTCATAAACCCTAGATCAATTAAAAAAATAGATAATTAAATCTAAACATGTATCATGGATTGTTTGTAGACACCCTAGAACCTGATTAGGTTTCTAGCCACAAATCATGGTAAGAATAAAATCACACATATTATTAAATCATAAAATAAATTACAAAGAAATACCTTGAAGTCCTTAAAAACTCCTATGTTTATGAAATTATAAAGTCTAGAGTATGATAAAAAAAAAGGTCTCTAAAACTCGAGCCTAATAAGTTATATATATAGAGGAGAAATTGTGACTCAATTAGGTCTTGGACCAAAATATTGGAGACATCCAAACCGGGAAAAATTTCCTTCTCGGACCTCCGTGTCGATCGACACATGACATGTCAATTGACATTGTCTTCATGTCGAAGTCCACTTTAATATTTAACTTTGATTGCCACCAGTCGTCTTTGTCAATTGACATAGAGCGTGTCGATCGACATGGACCTCCCACGTCAAGCCCTTCTTCTTTCTTGCCTCGATCGACATCGACCACCCATGTTGATCGACATGCACCATGTCACTCAACATGGATGGTTTTGCTTGGGTTTTCATCTTGTCTTCCATGTCGGTTGACATCCTATGTGTCGACCGAAACAATAACTTCATCATTCTGGCTCTTTTCACCACTTGGCCACTTTTTAGCCCAAAAACCTGCAAAAACTCACCATGGCAAGTATAACATCCTCTATAACACACTCATGCATGAAAATAACTAATAACTAAACCTAAATTAACTAAAACAAATGAAAAAAATATGGATAAGTGAGTGTATTTATGAGCTTATCAATCGGGCGCAAGATATCAATTTCCAGACAACTCTATGTGAAGCTGGTGAAGAAAAGATTGAAGAAGATTAAAGTTTACAGAAGAGAGACTGGTACTCATGGACTCCCACCACTGAAGAAGAAAGGGCCATTTATCCAATTCCAGATAACACCTCTTGGAGACAAGATAAAGTAAGATTTCACTGAACTGATTGTTAAGCTTCCTCCGTTGCGCTCATACTCTCCACGTAGACTGCTTGATCCAGCACATCCA
Organism: Plectranthus barbatus; assembly: GCA_026898455.1. Lineage (NCBI taxonomy): Eukaryota > Viridiplantae > Streptophyta > Magnoliopsida > Lamiales > Lamiaceae > Plectranthus > Plectranthus barbatus. The sequence goes on along the minus strand of JAPKLW010000274.1, from coordinate 551,906 downwards.
TGGGAGCTGATGAGGATGAGGAGAGCTAATGAAGAAGCTAGAGCCATCCAACCTCAAAGAATAAATGTCAGACTACTGATAATCGTTCCACATATTACCTCTGTGCTAATTGTACAAGGAGAGCTCAAGGTAAACTGACCAGTTGCTGCAGATGGTGTTAGCTTCCACTTCCATGATAGTCACACAAGCTGAAGCATCTACATCAATAACCCTTCCTGAAGCTCAATCAGTCGACAAGTCTGATCTCCTGGCACATATCTATGACCTTGTCGCAGAACAGGTCCAACATCAAATGGAATTAGCCCAGGAGAGACTGACAACAATTATTGAAGAGAAGATGATTGCGGTGACCTCTACCGTGACTACCTTTTTAGGTATGGTCAAAGTGGGGGAAGCTTTGAGGTAAAATGAGCACGAAGAGCGCAGGCGAGCAGATGAGGAGAGGAGGATAACCGATGAGGAGCGGCTAAGGCATGAAAAAGAGAGTAGGAAGCTGATATGGCCAAGATGGCAGAACTCATTGCCTGTATCAGAAACTTAGCCAAGCTTGCAAGCTTTCTGGATCTGAAAAGAAATTAGGCTGACCTCCAATCCTACTTTAAGGCTCTATTTTTTATGTATAGACTTAGTTAATTTTTCCATGTAATTGTAATCAAATCAATCATGAATGGAAAAACTGACTAGTTGATGACAAACTCTCTTTGTCCAACTTTAAGTCTATTTTACTATTTTACTTAGCTGAACTTACACTTTCCAGCTTAATCAACATACTAAGTTTTACTTAAGATTTTTGCTCTACTCTTACTTTGAAAAATTTTAAGCGAACAATATCTCTCCCAGTTTAAGGGGGAAGATCCTTAAGTAGAGTAGGCTGAGTCGGAGGGGAACTTTCTTTGAGTTTATAGTTTGGTAGATTTACATTTGTAAAAACTTAGGAAGTCAGTCACTCCTCGTGATCAGCTTAGATAGTGTAGATAGCTTTGACCACACCGAAAAGGAGGAAATTGTTAGGAAATTTGTTAGAAATTTCTTTATCTTATTTTGTTTTGGTGGACCATAGTGTAAAACTTATATTAGTCTCTAGATTAAGTTCCAGTTTGGTTTTAAATGTAAAGTCTTATAAGGCCTGACTTATCGAGTTGTAAGTTGTAGCTGAATCGAAGACAGACTGAGGAATCGGTCTGGATGCATAAGAAGACTCATACAGACTGGAGCTCAGTACGGAACTAACTAGTTTGGGTCTTAAAAAACTGACGAATTCGGAACTACAAAGTGGAACTGACCAGTTTTGGACTAACCAGTCCAAGACTCGCCGGTCCAGAATACCAAACTAACCAGTCTAGGGACCAAGCTTATACTAAATGATGACGTCAGCTGATCGCTAAATTATTTAACAGCGACTTAGCAAAGCTAATAATATAGCGGCAAATGAAAATTATCGATCCCACAGGGAATGAAACGATGAAAAATCCTAAATACTAAATCAGGCGTTCTCAAAATACTGGTTAGGAAAATCAAATTTTTAGGTTTTGTTGTTTTGAAAATCGTAATACTTGCGAATAAAAAGTAAACAGGAAATTAAAATACTTTGGATAAAAACGATTGTGAGAGTACAAATTCTAGGGATATCTACCTATCAAGTATGACATGGATGAATGAATTGATTATTTCCCAATTTAATTCCTCTTCGTAGTGAAACATCAGAAAAATAGTATGAACTTCTTTGTTGGACAATTCATAAAGTAGATTAGTCAAATACCTATCTCCGCTCGGTCTCAAGATAAATTAACTAACTCCAAAGATCTACAAATTTATCCCTACAATCAATCTCCTTCAGTTACGACAAGAAATCAGATTATATTGTGAAAATCTCTTTCTATTGAAAACTATTACAGTTACGTCTCAAGTAATCAACTAATTAATCCTAAGATGTGGCCATCAAACTCAAGATTATGAATAAACTCAGATTTCACAAACTACGAAGGGAAAGGGAAAATAATTCAATTAATCAAAACATGCATACAATGATAATTCGAAACCCTAGAATCTGAGGAAGAGATTAGTTGCACATATTCAGAGTAATATTCATCATAGAAAAATAAAACATGATTTGCATAAAAACTGGGATCTGAATGTCTTCCCACAAAATTCTTTCTTCAAACATAAACTCTAAAAACTCTAGGAAATCTCTAAAAATTTGAAATCTGGGATGAAGCACACATAAAAATCGAAATTACAAGGATATATATAGAGGTGGAGGTGTATCATATCAAATCTAGGGCTAAAGATATGAAAAAACTCGAATTCAGCCAATTTCCCGCGCCAGCAGGTCCGCGTCGATCGACGCGGCATCCCCGTCGATCGACGTGGAAAAATGAGATCAGCCCCTTCTGCGCGGTCTCACGGTTTTGGCCATAACTTCTTCTCCCGAACTCCGATTGACCCGATTCCAGTTGCGAACTTGAACTTAGGCTTCAGTCTAAGATTTCTCGGATGATTGGCCAGTCTGGATTCCTCGGACTGACCGAATACTGTCATTTTGACAAAAGGTGAACAATTACTGCTGATAAGTTAGGATTTTTACCAACTTATCTAGTTGTTCTTTGACTAATTGTGTGATGTTCAGATTGTTTTTAGTGTCTTTTTCTTGCATGGATTGGTTTTTGTGCTCGTAATGTCGTGTTTGATGAATCATGCAGGTTTATAGTCAAAAACAGAGAAGAGTTGGATTTCCAGTTTCAGGTCCACATCGATTGACGGGGATGCATCGTCGATCGACGCCATTCTCCCACGATCGACG
>JAPKLW010000274.1:525836-549006 GCA_026898455.1 Plectranthus barbatus | reverse complement strand
TGTTTCATCAGCATCGATCGATGTCATTCTCCCATGATCGGCGCGACTGCGGGGATTCTTAATCTGAGTCTGATTTGAAGATAAAGACATATCTAATCCTAGATATTGTTTGATACATCTTTCATTATTATAAATAGCCATGTAAAATTCATTTTTTAGGGTGGAAATCATTAGAGCAATTAAGAGATTTTAGTATTGAAGATTTTTAGAGATTTCCAAGGTTTTCTAGAGTTTATGTTTGAAGAAAGAGTTTTGTGGGAAGATATTCAGACCCAAATTTTTATGCAATTCAGGTTTTATTTTTCAATGATGAATATTACTCTGAATATGTGTAACTAATCTCTTCCTGAGATTCTAGGGTTTCGAATTATCATTGTATGCATGTTTTGACTAATTGAATTATTTTCCCTTTCCCTTCGTAGTTTGTGAAATCCAAGTTTATTCATAATCTTGAGTTTGCTAGCCACATCTTAGGATTAATTAGTTGATTACTTGAGACGTAACTGTAATAGTTTTCAATGGAAAGAGATTTTCACAATAAAATCTGATTTCTTGTCGTAACTGAAGGAGATTGATTGTAGGGATAAATCTGTAGATCTTTGGAGTTAGTTAATTTATCTTGAGACCGAGCGGAGATAGGTAATTAATTAATCTACTTTATGAATGTCCAACAAAGAATTTCATAATACCTTTATGATGTTTCACTACGAAGAGGAATTAAATTGGGAATTAATCAATTCATTCATCCATGTCATACTTGATAAGTAGATATTCCTAGAATCTGTATTTCTCATAATCGTTTTTATCCAAAGTATTTTAATTTCCTGTTTACTTTTTATTCGTAAGTCTTACGATTTTCAAAACAACAAAAACCAAAAATTTGATTTTCCTAACCAGTATTTTGAGAACTCCTGATTTAGTACTTAAGGTTTTTCGTTGCTTCATTCCCTGTGTGATCGATAATTTTCATTTGCCGCTATATTATTAGCTCTGCTAAGTCGCTGTTAAATAATTTAGCGATCAACTGCCGCAGTCATAAAAAGCAAGAAAGTACTATACCTTTTGAAAAAAGCACCTACCTACCCGTCCATCACTACGGTGAACGGAGACTTCTGATTGGATGACATCCATTTTGTCTCTAACAGCTATGAAGATTCAAACCTTGGAATTCCTCGCCTATAAATACTGGAGGAATTCAATTGAAGAAGGTTACCAAACACGAACCAAACTTGCAATTTAAAGAGCAAAAACTCTGTCAAATTCTCATCTCAAACGTTCGAGGCTTTCTAAGCTATTCCGTGTGTCACTACTGTGAACACGAGACTCAGAACTTTTAAGTTCTTGAGTTATCTTCATAATCTTTCTCTCCAAGAAAGATTACAACAATCAAGTATATCTGATACTTTGACTCTCACGGGCATTTCTACCGCAAGCTGACAGTTTCGGGGAAACTCTAAACACCTCATTCTGGCGACAAGGAGGCTTCGTGGTGCGCCCACACTCCGAGGAGCTGCGAAGTGAAGGACCAGGTGAGTGAGCTTGTGGATCGGTGGACGAGGCATTCACCGACAAGCGATAGATCGTAGGAGCACCTTGTGTAATCTGACACTTAGTGTTTGTGCTAAATAGGAATGAATCTACATCATTCATCTAAAAATATCAATGGTTGAGTTTAAAACTTTTTTCCAGATTTCATGCATAATTGCTTTATAAATCGTGCTTAATTGCATTAAGCATGATTTATAAGCAATTAAGCACGAACGAAAATTATGCTTAATTTTTCAATAATTGATGTTTTAATCTCTACCATTGATGCTATCCATTCAATAGTTGAGATTCATTCCTATTTAGCACAAACTTTAATTTTAACATTTGATCACAACTCTCTCTCTCTATATATATATATTATTTTTAATTATACCTTATAAATAAATTAAGTATGATTATTGAAATTTTCAATTAATAATGTAAATTCATTTTTATTTAATATAGTATCATTTTTAGCACCGGATCTATTTAGTACATATGTGTATATAATATGAAAAATAGAATATCGAAACATTGAATGACTCAAAGTTTTAAAAAACTATTATTTTAGAATAAAACGAAAAAAAAAAAAAAAGACAAAATAATGTGGTATATTTAACGTGGATAAAGTGATTGCTGTCACGATTTTTTTCCTTTCTTCCGGTTATATATTATTTTAAACACAGACAGTTCCCCAAAAAGGGCCTTTATGTTAATAGTTTTCTTAGCCATGATCTAATCAAACAGTTAATATTATTTTGTGTATAACATTTTTTTTATAGCATTATAATTATATTTTGATGTTCATACAATAATATCCATAACCGATTTACTTTGGTAGCAAGCAATTATACCAAATAACATTATTCATGTGATCTAATTTCAACATTGAGATATCGAAATATGTGGTTTTCGGATCGATTATCATTCAACGACCACACGCACGTGTGTAGTTTTTACGATCTAGTATTGTCAATCAATGTCGCATTTTATGCACAAATGTTGTTTGATCCTCCATCGGATAATTGCAACTCGTGTTTACCGTTATGAACTTTTGTCATACACGGATTTTCTTATTTATATTGTTCACGTTTAATGCAAAAACCTCATTTGATTATTTATCGAAAATTAGATTAGAGTGTCCCATCTCAAGACTAACCTGCCAAAAAATGTGTTAATACATTGAATTATCCACATTCATCTAGGAATAGTAAATTTGCATATATACTCATTATTATTTCGGTGAGCAAGAGATTAAAATATTTTGTGTATGTTAATTAAATAGATTTTGAGTTTGAGTTATATTGGAAACATTCTAGAAAACTTGCTTAAATTCTGAAATATGATCACGTCTTTAAGTAGGTTCTGATCTTGAGCTCACGAGATCTAATTTTTCTTTTCCATTTTATAAGAAAAGCTCACGAGATCTTAAATGCTATGCAAAGTTTGAGTATAATCGAAATTAATGGTTTTAGGATTTAATCATTATCAGAAAAGAAATGCAATAAATAAGAAAAAAAAGTGGTGGTCTTAACACAATATAGCATGTACAATAATAAATTAATCAGATTATACACATAAAAAACTGAATCAATTCATGAAGTATTTATTTTGTATTAATGTATTTAATAATTATTTTCTCTAATGTTAAAAAGATTATAGTATAAATGCATATGAAAACAATGCATTATTGAAAAGTTCTCAAATCTTATTTTCTGAGAGATTGAAATACATAATTTAAAACGAGTATATATATAAATAATTATATTTGAAATATATGATTTAATTACTAATAATAAAATATATTATAAAAGATGGTATCACAAACTAAGAAAGGTGACGCGATTTTATAGGAAATTTTTCCAACTTTATTTTAGATTTAGGAAATTTTAAATTTGTACAAAAATGGATAATTTAAGGTTTTCAAAATTCAAATAGCGAAATGGCTATTTACAGATATTTTCTTTTATTTTAATATATGTATATTATTATATGATTCTAATGCTACAGATTAAATATCACTGAAATAACATTCAAAACTTCATCAAAAAGAAAAATGGATTTTTTTAATAAAGATTTTACCGATCTTTATTGTATATTGATAAGTTTCCATAATGCATAATATAATCTGTGTAATATTTCATTGATTTTCACCACTTTTTATGTCAGTTTTTGGGTATTTATGGCAACTGCAACGCGCAGAGGCAAGTACTGCACAAAGCCATAATCTCTGTCGCTCTGCATACCTTCTCTCTCTCCCTCTCCATCTCCATCTCGTTTCATACACATGTATCAATCGCCATTCCATTTACTCTCATCGCTTTCTCTGCCTATAAATATATACATCTCCTGTGCTACACTTGCAGAGCTCCCCATAAAATCCAACGTCGCAATCGCAGCCATTACCAAGAATCGCCTATATATTCCTTTTCCCAAGTCTAAAGAAGTCTCCAACTGGTAGAATATCATATGTACGTATATATGTGTGTGTGAGTGCTCCCCAAATCTTGAAATTTGTGGGAATAAAAGGGAAGGTCGATTCATGTAAATCAATGGTTTTGTTTACATCTTATGTTTGCTTATCTTGAATTCTTTTTTTTTTTTTTCTTTCTTAATTCAAACTTGTGATCACGTTGTTGTTTGTAGTGTTTTTCAAGAATGGCTGAGAAAAAATCCGACATTAGCTCCCACAAACTGCCTACCTCCTCACAGGTGATATATTATGCGATTAAATAATGTGTGTTGTGGATTTATTTTCTGAATATTAATTTGTTGCAAAGGTGGTGGATGAGTTGAAGGAATTATGGTCAATGGCTCTCCCAATAACTGCAATGAACTGTCTGGTCTATGTGAGAGCAGTTGTTTCTGTGCTGTTCTTGGGCAGATTAGGCAGCCTAGAGCTCGCCGGCGGCGCCCTCTCCATCGGCTTCACAAACATCACCGGCTATTCCGTCTTAGTGGGCCTGACCTCCGGCCTCGAGCCGGTGTGCAGCCAGGCCTACGGCAGCAAGAACTGGGACCTCCTCTCGGTTTCCCTGCACCGCATGATCCTCATACTTTTCCTGGCAACCATCCCCATCAGCGTGCTTTGGCTCAATCTCGAAGCAATCATGCTGTTCATGGGCCAAGACAGAGACATAACCAAAACGGCTGCAGTTTACTGCATCTATTCACTGCCCGATTTGCTCACAAACACTCTGCTGCAGCCCATGAGAGTTTTCCTGAGGTCGCAGGGGGTGACCAAGCCTCAAATGTGGTGCACATTGCTGGCCGTGGCTTTCCATCTGCCCTTGAACTATCTTCTTGTGGTGGTGCTGGGGTTGGGGGTGAAGGGGGTGGCCATGGCCTCGGTGCTCACTAATCTCCACATGATGGTGCTGCTCATGGGGTACGTCTGTGTTTATGGGAGGTGGGACTTGAAGTGGAAGGTCTCCGGTGATGCCGGTGGTGGGATAGCTGCTCTTCTGAAGCTGGCAGTCCCCAGCTGCATTGGGATCTGCTTGGAGTGGTGGTGGTATGAGATTGTCACTGTGTTGGCTGGCTACTTGCCTAACCCCAAGCTCACCGTTGCAGCCACCGGAATCATGATTCAGACGACGAGCCTCATGTACACGGTCCCCATGGCTCTGGCCGGGTGTGTCTCAGCTAGGGTATGTCAACTTGCAATAATTCTCATGTTTCTTGCATGCATATATATGGTTCAACTTTTTCAAGAAATGTTTCTTTCTTGTTAGAAATGGAATGACCAAGCAATGTTTATGGTGATATGCAGGTAGGGACTGAGCTGGGATCAGGGAAACCACACAAAGCCAAGTTAGCAGCAATAGTTGCATTAGCCTGTGCATTTGGGGTAGGGTTCATCAATGTGATTTGGACAGTGATATTCAGAGACAAATGGGGAGCCCTCTTCACGAAAGACGAGGAACTCAGATATCTGGTCGCATCCGTCTTGCCAATCATCGGTCTATGCGAACTGGGCAATTGCCCGCAAACGACAGGCTGCGGTGTCCTGCGTGGCACCGCGAGGCCTGTCGTGGGTGCCCACATCAATCTTGGCTCCTTTTACTTTGTGGGCACCCCTATAGCTGTAGGCCTAGCCTTCCGGCTAGGTTTTGGCTTCGCCGGGCTTTGGCTAGGCTTGCTCTCGGCTCAAGCAGCCTGCGTTGCTTCGATTCTCTATGTTGTGTTGCGCCGTACAGATTGGGAAGAAGAAGCAATGAAGGCTTGCAAGATGACTAATCTTGAGATGGTTAGTAAGTCTAGGAATGATGAAGAGATGAAGAGGTTCTTGGATTTGGATGATCAAGATAATGGCATTGTTGTGTGAAGGTAAAATGGTGCATATGTTATACTTGGGTATTATATTACAAAATCATGTAAATAAACAATGGGAGTTAAATTATTATTATAGTATTTGTTGTGAGTGATTTTGTACTGAACACAAATTTAAAGAAAAATAAGAATAAGATTTCGATATCGAGAGTTTATTTATACAGAGTACTATCTTTTATCAATGCCCTAATTGATTTTAAGAAATATCCTAGTAATTGAGGAGGGTTTATTTTAATCTTTTAATAGAAATGTATTGATTTAAATTCACATACTCAAAATAATTTTAAATAATATTAAACTTATTATCTATTAATCACATGAAAGATACTTACATACACCCCAAATAAAAGACCAAATCCAAAGCTTTTATAATTAGGTTGGAGAATTATTTTGATTCATAAATGGGAGTGCATGTGGATGTGGGCAACTTGGGTTTGTTTTTATAAGCTTTGAAGTAGTGCTCCATTTTGGGGAAAGTGTAAATCATATTGTTGTTTGAAAGTTTTGGTTTTCTGAGGCATGGGGTTTTGTGTAAATTTAAGCACTTATATTTTGGCAGATTATTTCATAAATATTATTGGGAAAACGCAATATTTTTTTTGATTTTCTCAAACATGTTCTCTTTCATATTAAAAACATAAACTCGTTGGACAATAAATTACTCCTTCCGTCCCGATTATTTGGTCTATGTTTCCTTATTGGGGTGTCTTATTTATATGGTTCATTATCTAAATGTAATATTGTTTTTTGTTTGTTTTTACAAATATTTAATGTATTAGTAAATGAGTTTTGACATTCATGCAAGTTAAAACAGGACCAAATAAATAAGACGGAGAGAGTATGTTATTTTCACTAAAAGTGCACATCTTACTATCAAATAATTAACTCCTTAAAAAAGGATTATATGAATTTAGTATTAAAAGATAATTTAGTTGTTAATTTAAGATTAGAAAGAACTCGAATTCCTGGTGCCTTCTTAAAAGAGAATTTTACAATCCATGAAATATTTTCAAATTTCAAAATCGAATTAAATCTCTAGAGAAAGAAGTCTTTTCTTGGAAAAATGAAGTGAAAGTAAGAACTTGATTGTCTAAGAAGGATACTACATCCACAAAAGAATACTTATCCAAAGGATTTGACAAATACTACATCATATCCCAAACTAACCTACAAAAACATTTTACCTAGCTTCATCCTTAAAAAAGTTTTGATAGTTGGTTATTATTACAAACAAGTTTTGATAGTTGGATATTATTACAAACTTTAAGGTTTCGAATTCATGATTTCACAATTTTTTTGAATCGTAAATTGAAAAACATTGAATCGATCGGATCATCATAAATTGAAAACTCATTTTCAAATTCGAAATAAATAAATAAAATATCTTTTTAATCTGGAGTTGAGACTAAAAGAAATTACTATAATAGGGTTGTTTTCTTATCGCCCACCCATAATGGATCCAATGAGAAAGAACAAATCATTGGATATGTTGGTGGCCATGAGACAACCCTGTTTGCAAAAAAATTAGTGGAATAATATGTTGTTGGCTACGAATACGTACGTGTTCATAAAATATATTGTAAATGCAAATCACACAATCTCTCATCCAATCACAACGCCATGCATTATGCCCCATGGTTTCACTATTTTTGTTTGTTTCTTTCCTACAATCGGGCCAATTATTCGGGTTTCATGTTATAATGATGCCGAAACATATCATGTACACTATATAATTGTTACTAATAACACTGTATGTATTTATAAGAAATCATGTAATAAGGTGAGAAAAATAACCATCCTTAACTTTGATATATATATATATATATATATATATATATATATATATATATATATAAAAGTGATATTTGAGTTTATATAAATAAAAAAATAATGATAATTGAATGGATATTTCATATTTGTGGATGATGGGGATGGATTGCTATTCTGATTATAGTGGTGTTAGTCTGAGATGTCATGTCATGCACTTCCACCTCAGTTTTGGCACTACATATTGGGTACACTCACACATATATTTTTTTATACTATTAATAATATTTATTGTTTGATTAAAAAATAATTTATATTTTAAAATCATACAATTAAATTGGAATTTTTTTTTTGTCCAAAAGATTATGCGCACTCTAAACTCAACTCTAAATAGAATTAAGCATTCTAATATTATATCCACCCAATCATTTTGTTATTATGTCAATATTAGTATAATATTATCCACTTTGAGTCGAAACTCTTATGATTTTGTTTTTGGACATATTCATTCTTAAAAGTTTCATACTAATGGAGTATGGTGAATTTTTATATACAAGAAACTCTTTTCTTATTCCTCTAATGTGGGACTTAGGTAGGGATGTCAATAAAGCCCGAAATCGATGGGTCAACCCTAAACCGGTGGGCTAAATTGCGGGTTAGGGTAAAAAATTTACAACCTGAAATTATATTTAACCGAACGGGTTGGCGGCCCGAAGGGCTGAGCCCGGTGGGTTGCGGGTCGGCCCGTAGGTCTGGCAATATTTAATAATATATATATATATATATATTTATAATATTTTATTATTCATTATTTCTAATATTATTTATATCCTACTATACCCGAAAACCTAATTCTCTAGACCTAATTTTCCGTCACACAAAATCTCATATATCTCTCACAATGACGTAGTCCATTACCCTTAAATTGAAAAATCCCCTCTTTCTTCCCTTTTCAATGTCTTTCACTCGTCACTCTCCTAATTAGCGTACCTACTCAATTGTTCCTTTCAAACACCTTTGGCATCTCGTTGTTATGTACACACAAGTGAAAGCTATATTTAATATTATAATCCCTATTTTATTATTTAATATGTTGATGAATGTACTTCTATTACTTAAATTAGTTGGTATATAAGGATTGATATTTTTTTAAACTATGATTGGCCAATCTTTTATCTACTTATCACTATTTTATTGCGAAGATATTGTTGTCTGATGTCTTTTATTTATGTTGGTTCATCATTTTCATTTTTATTTTGTTTTAGGGATTGTTAAAATCTTTTAAGAAAATCTTTACAAAAATAAACTCGTAAATCTTGCCAACCCGACGGGTCAGCACGAAAACCGGTGGGTTAGGGTTAGGTTCAAGAATTTTTAGCCCGATAAAAATCCAGCCCGATTCAACCCGGACCGAATAGCTCGCAACCCGATAGGGTTAGCCCGAAGCCCGACGTGTCAGCCCGATTGACATCCCTAGACTTAGGTATTGCCTAACTCAATAATTATCCGCTCAAACTCAAGGACCACAATCCTATACTCTTTTCCTTTATCACAATTCATCTTGCACAACCGTCAATCAAAGCTTTCAATACCAACGAGTTTCATTTAGGGCTTCCCACAAGCACTCCATAATTCACCACCACCTCGGTCCTGAACCCTGCTCGAGCTATGGTGCCACATTTTCATTCCACATTCACCGCACCAATTTGTTGGGAGCCCAAGTTTCGACATTAATATGATATTATACATTTTGAGCTAAAGTTCTCATAATTTTTCATTTGGACATCTCTATCGAAAAGTCCTCGTACTAATAAAGTTGGGTTAAATTCTTATATACAAAGAACTATTTCCTTATTTCTTCAACATAAAATTTGAGTATTGTGAAACCAAACACAACTCATCTCTAGAGGCAGCAAAGTTAGAAAGTAGCAACTCATTTGAAATTGAGAATAATATTAAGAGTTTATTACATTATTGACAAATGAATAAAAAATTATAGTTGACTGATAAAAGTTTTATATCAATTCAGTATTGACCATGTTGTGAATAGAAGATGGCTGAAGAGGATAAAAATTTTGAACCTTGTGAAAACTTTAAGGAGCAAACACTTAATAGAAACCAACATAGCTCCGCCAATGCATATAAAAACAGCTCATACTTTGGCACACGATGCTTTAATATTATGTTTAGGCTGACTCACTTGTTTTCTACAGTTTGAGAAATGTCGTTGCACGATATTATTAATTTATAAAGGATTTTTGTTTCGACAGAATATTGAGGAATACATATGATTATATATATACAAATTAGGAAAATTATTAATAATATCCTACTCTATTGATCAATTATAAAAAATATCATAATGTTTATATGTCGCTATTTTATATTCTAATGTTAGATTTTGTCCATAAAAATTATCCAAATATTTTCTCTATAATTAAATTATACCATAATGTTTGATTTTATCTACTAAAAATATCATCCGTCGCTAACGGTGTCAGAATTTTAATTAGTCATCAGTTAAATGTTTGATTCTGTCGCATGTATGCAACATAAGACCACATATGATCTAATCTATGATTCATGGAAATTTTAACAATGTTAGCGATGGATAATATTTTTAATTAACATAATCAAATATTATAATATAATTTAGTGATTAAGAAAATATTAAGGTATTTATCATAATGGGGACTATTTTTAGTGGGCAAAATTAAACACTAAGATATAATATATAATTCAGTAAAAAAAAATTAAAATATTTTGTATATTTAACCAATAAATTTCGAGCATAATGGATAGTTTTTCTAATAAATATTCTTATGAAATTAGCAAAGAGCAATATGTTGAGTGAAATTTCACCTTTTAGATAAAAATTTGAAAGTTATCCTACATACAACCTTATTTTTTCTTTTTACAACTCCCATATTTAAATTAAATAAAATATTATTTTATCTTTTTTAGTTCCAATTTATCAGAATATACTTAGTTGCACTGCAGAAAATTAATTTATTTACGGTAAACTTGCATTTTTCCAAATTGGTATTGACGTGTCAGTTTGATTGTCAAATCTTAGTTCTGTACTTATGTTCAAGTATGTTTAATGTCAGTTTTCAGTATATACTACAACACTTGAGTTTTGAGTTTGTAATGTGAGTAAGCTGACAAGAATTAAAGCAATAAATAAGACAAAGGTTATAGTGGTTCGGACTATAAAGGTCATACGTCCACTCTTCAGACTCAAGGTCTGGAAATTCACTATGATTAGGATTACATATGCGCTCATACGATCTATCGCTTGTCGGTGTATGCCTCGTCCACCGATCCAAAAGCTCACTCACCTGGTCCTTGCTCGTCCTTCTCTTCGCAGCTCCTTGGAGTGTGGACACACCACGCAACCTCCTTGTCGCTGGAATGGGGTGTTTAGAGTTTTCCCGAAACTATCAGCTTGGCGGCAATAAGCCCGTAAGAGAAAAAGTACTAGATGTACTTGACTTCTATAATCTTTCTTGGAGAGAAAGTTAACCAATAAATAACTCAAGAACTCAGAAGTTCTGAGTCTCGTATTCACTAGACTGACATACGAAAAGCTTTATAGCCTCGAACGTTGACTAGAAGTTTTGGCAGCGTATCAGCTTGATCGTAAAAGGCAGGTTCAGAAGTGTGTTCGATAACCTTCTTCTGGTGAAATCCTTCAGTATTTATATCCGAAAGGTTGAAGGTTTGAATTTATTATCCGTTAGAGACAGATTGGAGATTGTCCAATCGGAAGTCTCTGTCGACTGTTGCACTAAGCGGATAGGTGGTGCTTTTTCTAGAGATTCTGCACCGACTCTGCTTTTTCTGACATGGACAGCGTTGTTCCACAGTCTGTCAGTCTGAGGAATCATGGACTGGAGTCTCGAGCTTGCAAACTTTAAGGAATCTCCAATCCTTAAAATCAGTACTTGCAATATGTTTCTCTGGACATTCTTTTTGTCTCTTTGTGCCGGGACTGGAACTTGTAAAACCATACTGATGTCGCCATACTTGCAAGTCCATGCTAGGTGACATCATCAATCAGTATACGCTTGGTCCCTTACTGGTAAGTTTGGTATCCTGGACTAATAAGATCATATTAGGCTAGTCTCGTACTTGGCGTAGTCCAAAATTATCAGTTCAGGCTCATGTATTCCAGACTTGTAAGTTCTATTGAACCTTAGTCTATTGAGTCTTGCGCATCCCAGACTAATTCATTAGTCTGGTCTTTAGATTGGCTCCAGTTTACAACTCTATAAAAAGCCTATACATTAGACCGAACTGAAACTAATCTAGAGACAAACTAAGATGGCTTTTACATATTTGGACCCACCAAGACAATATAAAATATGGAATTTTCTAAAAAAATTCCTGACATTTTCCCTCTTTTTTGTGTGGTCAAAGTCATCTCTATACTAAGCTGATGAGGAGCGATTAATCTTCCCGAGTCTTTACAAGTAAAAGAACTAATAGTCTATAAACTCAATGAGAGTTCCCCCTCAAACTCAACCTACTCTACTTAAGATCTTCCCCCTCAAACTGGGAGAGATATTGCTCGTTTTGTAATTTCAAGTAAGCTCATAGCAAAAAAAGTCTTAAGTATTAGAGCAAATTATCAGAAGAAGATGCTTGTGAAAATATTTCACAAGCTTGTTGATTACACTGGATTGTGTAAGTTCAGCGAAGAAACATAGACCAATTGTTGGACAAAAAATGATTGTCTTCAACAAGTCAGCTTATCCATATAATGAGTACGTTTACAAGTACATGGATAAACTAACTAAAGGCCTATACAAAACTATTACAAGCCTATACAAAGCTAATATTGGTCTTGATCGCCAATGAACTGCTGCGACTCGTGCTCGATATTACATCGAAGGAAATAGGACAAAATATGCAAGCAACACTTTACTTACTAAGATGTTTCGTCTTCCAGCAGTTCAATCTAGATGGAGAGTTGCGGCCATTGGCACGAAACTTTGAGCAGATCTTTACCTCGAATGGGAGGGGGAGGAAGTCATTCCTCCTCCATTTTCTTCTGCTTCTTCTCATTCTTCTGCATGCCCAGTTGATGGCATGTCACTTTGAGCAGCCCTCTAACTTGATCTGGATAAGAAGCCTTATTCATTTTTCTTCTGATTTCTTATGCTCCTTCTCTCTGCTTCTTCCTTATTTCTTCTCCTCTTTGACCACACCAAAAAAGGTGGTGACTTTGACGGTTATGATATCCACTTTTTCTTTAATTTTCTTGTTCTTCTGTCCTGCAAGCTTGGGCTGCTTCATCTTCTCTCATTAAGGAGAAGAGAGGTTAAGGGTAAAATTTGCGAGTAAGACAGATATAACGGAAGCTAAGGGTCCGATCGAGAGATATGATAAAATTTTGTTGATTAAAGATCCCTTTCTATAGTAGGAAGATATGCAGTAGACCCTAATTTTGATGGTTGGGATCAAGTGTAGAAGGGTTCAGATCAACTGCTAGGAATTCAAGGGACGATTGGTCTACCCTAGACCTACGACTAGAGTCGTTAGTGCTGATGTGGGCACTATCTCGAGCATCAAACCTGCTGACGTGGCAGGCTGATATTGGACCGTTGACTGCAATTGATGACACAATTAACTGCACTCACCACCTTTGCATTAAATTCCGCATTTAATGTAGCGTGCTGCTTAAGCGAAACCGGTAGTTCAAAAGTCCCTCCTAAATTTGGTCATCAGTCTAGTTGATAAGTCTGGAATCCTTCAGTGTCAGTCCAGGCTTATACCATCAGTCCAAAATGAATCGTCAGCTCGAATCTTCGTCAGCCTAGTCTTCAATCTTCAAGCTTCTTTCTTCAGGGAAAGTGAGAGCTTGGACTCAACTTTAGTCTGCATCACTCCATCTTCTACAAGCTTGGAAATACCGAGAGCTTGGACTCAGGCTTAGGACTACACGTTGTCTTCAATCAGTTCTATAAAGAAAAATTGATACCACTTGTTGATGCATTCTCTGAAGAAATTCTTGTAAGGCAAACTGAGAGCTTGGACTCAATCTCAGTATATAACTCCTTCTGGATTAAACTGATAATCTTCAGACTTAGATAATTTTAAACATATACATTCCCTGTCTGTATTCTTCAAAAAAGCCAAAAACTAAGGGCTTGGGCTTAGTTTTATTCCACATCTCCACAATCCAAAATACTCTTCATAGTAAGAGAACGAATGAGAGTTTGGACTCATTCTTCACCTTCTTCGATCTCATCAAACTCCATAGTTCCGAGTTTGATACAAAGCTCCTTGAAACGAGCTTTTGGGAATGGATTCATGAAAATGTCTGCGAGTTGATTTTCAATACGGATGTACTGCACGCTACATCCTTCTTCTCGACATGATCACAAATGAAATGGTGTTGAATGCCAATGTGCTTAGTCCTGGAATGATGAATTGGGTTCTTCATTATGCACATCATACTGTTATTGTCGCAATAGATGGGAACACATCCTGAGTCTACATCATAATCAAGAAGCTGCTGTTTGATCCAAAGAATTTGAGCACAACAACAAGCAGCAACAACGTATTCAATTTTTGTTATTGAAGTTGCAATCGAGTGTTATTTCTTGATGAACCAGGTTATCAACTTATGTCCAAGAAATTGACAGGTACCACTTGTGCTCATGCGATCAATATGACATCCTCTGAAGTTTGAGTCTGAGTATCCATTGAGAGCAAGCTCGTCGTATCTGGGATACCAAATTCCGAGTGACTCAGTACACTTCAGATATCTTACTAACCTCTTGGCAGCATCCATGTACGATTTCTTCGGATTGATTTGAAATCTCGCACAGACTCCGACGACATAAGAAATATCAGGTTTGCTTGTCGTCAAGTATAAGAGTGAGCCTATGATTCCTCTGTAAGCTGATGGATCGACTGGTTCTCCATCTTCGTCCAGTGTGATCTACACACTCTTGCTCATAGGAATCCTCAGAGACTTTATCTTTTGTGGAAGAAACTTGTTGATCAGGTCTCTGATATACTTATTTTGATTGATGAAAATCCCTTCGTTGGACTGATGAACTTGCAGTCCTAAGAAGTATGCCATATTGCCACATCATACTCATTTGAATGTGACTCTGCATTAGCTGGGCAAATTTCTTGCATAGGCGCAAGTTCTTCGGCCTAAAAATAATGCTATCGACATAGATCTGGACCATTAAGATGTCTTCACCATCTTTTATTAGAAACAAAGTCCTCTCGATCTTCCCTTTTATGAATCCATTCTTTAGCAGAAACTGGGAAATGGTCTTGCACCAAGCTCTCGGTGCCTACTTCAGTCTGTAGAGTGCTTTCCGCAGCTTGTAAACTTGATTGCCTTCTTCAAAACCGGGAGGTTGATCCACTCCTTAAGTTCCCCATTGAGAAATGCACTTTTCACGTCCATATGATAGACCGTGAAACCATGGTATGCAGGCTATAAATAGCCAAATAGCCTCCAGTCTGGCTACGGGAGCAAAGGTTTTATCAAAGTCAATCCCTATGCACTGTGCATACCCTTTGGCAACAATTCTGGATTTATTTCGGACTATGTTACCAGCTTCATCTTGCTTATTCTTGAAAACCCACTTGGTACCAATCAAAGACTGATGTGATGGATGATCTACCAAGTCCCATACGTGGTTGCGAGTGAATTTTGCAAGCTCTTTTTGCATGTCATTAATCCAGTCAGTTGATTGAAGTGCGTTTGCCACCTTTGTTAGATCGATCTGCGAAATATAGCATGTCAGTAGTGCAGTACAACATCTTCTAGATGGTTGCGAAGCCATTTAGGTCGTTGAAGTTTGTCGACCTGGACTGATTGAGTGAATGGCTCTTTGGAGTGAAAACCGCTGACCGGCACCTCGGTGAAGAAATAATCCTCTGGGATGATTTCATTCCCCAAAATTTGTTGATCTGCGCCTAAGTCAGTCTTTACTTGTGGTTGAGTCTGGACTCCGAACCTTCGTCAGTCTGAACAACTTCAGTTTGGGCTTGGTCTGCAGTCTAGACTCCGTCTTCAGTCTGCACTTCTTCTTCAGTCTCAGCTTTGTCCTCGATGTCAGTCTGAGTTTGAGTGCCATCAGTCCTAACTTCTCGTTCGTCAGTCTGGCCTTCTGGGTTGCCAGTCTGAGTTCATGGGTCTTCATAATCTTCATCAACATCATTAGCTTGAAAGACGCCAATCTGAATTCCCCCTTGATTTAATCCTTCTTTTAGGGTTATGGAATTCAAGGTCTCAACATGATCGTTAACATCATTGACCTTCTTAATTGTTTGATGGTCAATCGAGGGTGCTGGTTGAGAAGATGATTATTTCATAGATCTAGCCGAGATAGTTGGTTTAGTATTGAAAGAATTTGTGCCCGACTGCTCATTGACATCCTTGATCTCATGAACGTCATCTCCCAGCTCTTTCATAGTCATGCGCACCAAAGTAGCCTCATCAAAGATAACATTACATATTATCTCCACAATTTTGGTAGTCTTATTAAATACCCGATATCCCTTATGAGAAGGGTGCCCATAACTAAGGAACACACTTTCATCAGCTTTGGGAGAAAAGGCATTTAATTTCGACTTGTTATTGTCATGAATATAACATGGAGAACCAAAGCGTGAAGATGAGCTAAAGAGGGCTTACGACCATAATAAATCTCGTATGGGGTCTTCTAAAGTCTGTCATAATGTTGCTTCGATTTTGAATGTAGCACACCATCATCAATGCTTCACCCCAAAACTTTTCACCCAAGCTGGTCTCAGCTAGCATGGTCTGGACTGCTTCCTTCAGTGTTATGTTCCTTCGTTCTGCTAGCCCATTCTGCTGCTGAGTTCTTGGTGTAGATCGCTGATGCCCGATGTCAGATTTCGAACAGAAATCCATCAGTGGGCCGTTGCAAAACTCTGTTCCATTGTCAGATCAGATCCTTTTCACTGTCACTTCTCTCTGGTTCTGTACTCGCATGATAAGCTCTAGTAGGATGATCTTTACCTCGTCCTTTGCCTTGAGAAGCTTGATCCAAGTGTAGCGCGAGTAGTCATCCACGACTACTAACGAGAATCTCTTGCCTCCAATGGTTGGTGGAGTTACTAAACCAAATAAATCCATATGAAGTAACTCCAACACTCGGGTAGTGCTTAGGTTGACTGACTTGTTCTTGAAGGAGGCCTTTGTTTGCTTCCCTACCTTTGCGAACTCCCCTCAACATGATATCTCCAGTGGTTGTCCTTGATTTGACATTCTGATTCTTCGAAGGAGACAACATATCCATTCTCGCTGAGTTGACTGAATTTGAGTAGATTATGCTTTAGGTTGGTGATTTTGAGTCTGTTCTGCTCGATGCATCCCCTTCCAACGACTCTTCCTTTGGAATTGTCACCAAACAACACCAATGGTTCTCTTATCATGTTGAGCTCGCGAAAAAGATCTTTTTTTCTAGTAATGTGCATGGAGCATCCACTGTCGAGGATCCATTCGCTCCTCTCCTGAAGCTGTGGTGCATGGTCATGTTCCTGCAATCACAAAATTAAGCTTTAGGTCCTCAAGTTTTTGCGGGTCCTTCAGGATTAGCTTGTGTGATCAGCCCCTTGGGGATCCACACTTTTGTGATTTTAACGGCAAGTGGCTTCTTGCTATTATCGCTGACACGAACCTTTTCCCTTCCTCCTAAAGTAATGCATTACTTTTGTTTAGGAAAGGTGTGGTTGTGTGTGTGTTTCTCTTGGAAGTGTGCTTCTCTTGAGAACCTCAGAATCTGGGTTCCGGGTGTGAATACCTTGGTGGCTGCTTGTTAGACAAGTATGAACCACTTCGGTTAGCCATCATAGCCCTTGAATGAAAAGTGTGAGGTGTTCCCCCTACTTGGTATGTTCCTCTTCTTAAGTTGAACTTGAGACTTGGTTTCCCAGTTAGTAATCTTACCGGGTTGGGTGTTCAGCTTCCTTGCAGCATAGACTTGCTGCTTTGCTAGACTTGTCGAGTGAACTGACTTCCTTGCAGAAGGGACATACTGCTTAGTCAGTTTTTGTGGGTGTTGACTTCCTGTCAGTTTGAGACTTTGCCAATCTAAGGTTGTGTTGTTTAACCAACTTACCCTTTGATCTGGACTTATCAGTCCCATTCCGATTTGTCAGCTTGGGGTTGTTGGCTAACCAACCTTTAGCATTGCCAGTCTGAGCTGGTACTTTGAAGGCTACCCATTGACTACTCGACTCACACTGCGTACTAAGTTTTTCTTTAATAAACTTTAAGGGTTTCTTTGTACCAGTAGGTGCAGGGTTTTCATTGCTCAAATCAGTCTCATATCCTAGCATTGACTTATCTGAAGGCTCTCTCATGCTTCGCATACCTTCATCGAGCCCTCTTGAGCATTTCTTGAAGAAACAAAGTTTAGATGGTCAAATTCAAAGATTTTCACTCGGTTATAAGATTTTCAAATTTTATTAAGAAAATTGAGTGTGCCTCTTTGAGTTTTTTTAGCTCCTCACTGATTGACCTAGATTTTTCAATCTCACTGGTTAAAACTGAAACTTGGAATTTCAGTGAGGTGTTTTCTCTAGCCAAGACATTTTTTCAAAGTGTAAAATTTTTGAAATTCTTAAGCTAAAATGTCTAGTGACTTCATCTGAGTCGGAGCAATATGACTCAGTGTCATCAAGGATGCATGCTGAAAATTCAAAAACTGAAGGTAAATGTTGTACCTGCTCACTAGACGTGGTGAGTGCAATCTCAGTTCAACTTTAATTTTCGATTCATCCTCAGCCTCTTCTCCAAACGCAACCATGAATTCTAGGAGAGCTTCCTCGTCAGCTTCATCCTTCGAAGATTAATCATCGTCATGGTTTGGAACATCCAACACCTCGGTTCTGGTAAGCATGGCTTGGGCAACTGCTCCGAATGCTCTTCGTTCGAAGATCTTCTTCAGTCTTTCTCTTTCCTCTTTGTCCACTGAGGGACATTCGAACTTTAAGTGCTCGGAGGAACCACATTGGAAGCATGATATGGGGGCTCGTTTAGCAAACCTCTTCTCTTTGGACTTGGGCACTTCCTACTTGCCTTTGGCTTTCTCGAGGAGTTTTGATAGTCCCCTCATCTTCTCTTCTAGCTCGGCAATAGAGCTTTCGTCTTCCTTGGATTGGGATCTAGAAGTGGTTGGGATCTCCTTCGTTTGAGAGCTAGACTGGCCAGCTAGTCGGTCAGTCTGGAAGGGTGATTGTTGCAAAATTTGCAAACAAATTATAGCATAGCGAGCAAATAAATTTGTAGCATCCTATGGTGGTCGAACCCACAGAGACTGTATATCGAAACCATCCTATGTACTAGCCATAGTTCTTAAAACATAGTTGTTTGAGAAAATCAAAATAGGGTTTTGGTTTTGTAAATGAAAGATGACAATGCTGAAAAGTAAAGGTTTTTTAAAACAATAATTAAAGATATAGATTCCAGGGCAGATAATCAATCGTCAACATGCAAAATTCATCAACTTAGCAATGGGGATTAATTCAGATTCATATGGATTAAATTCCTTGGTTAGGCAATTGGACCCTAGATTACTAATTTCTGACTATCTCCTTTCGGTCTCAAGAACACAAAATTAGTCAATCATGATAATTATCTTATTAAATCCTACAACTTGATTCTTCTTGTTGAGACAGAAAACAAATGTATTTAATCTCTTCTTCATATTACCAATTTTCACCTCTCGGTCCTTCAATTGATAAATACAAACCTAGATTCAAATTCATCTCTCGATCCTTCTTTAAATCTAGATTCGATTAATTAAACTCAAGAAATTAAACCACGCTATTGAGTTGATTTATTCATACATGCATCAGAAAAGATTATCAAAAGCCCTAGAATTTTTTAGGGTTTCTTGCCACAAATCATGACTTGAAATAAAACAAACATATTATCAAAAACCATAAATTATCTTACAAGGATAATAGGAACCTTGCAGGTCTTGAAAAAACTCCAATGTTGAATAATTCTAAGTAATGAAAGGGATAAATTCCGTGCCCTAAGAATTTAGTATTTATAGAGGAGTGAAAACATCTAAACAGTGTATTAGGCTAAAATATCAAAAACAACCAAACTTGGAAAAATCCCTTTCTCGGCTATTGTGTCCATCGTCATGGATGCATTGTGTCGACTCCTCTTGCCTTCCATTTCGAGCGAGCCTTGTCCAAACTTTGTGTCGATCGACATGATGTATGTCGATCGACATGCACACCATTGTCGAGCCTCTCTTCTTGCCCTGCTTCTCAATCGATATCCGACCTCTGTGTCGGTCGACATACTCCATGTCGGCCGACACAGAGGTCCTGCTTCAGGATTTTGGCATGTCTTCCAACTCGGTCGACTTCCTGTGTGTCAATCGAAGCAACAACTCTATAAAACTCGGCTCTTTTCATCTTTTGCTCACTTTTAGACTCAAATACCTACAAAACTTAGCATCACAAGCATAACATCCTCTATAATACACTCATGCACGAAAATAACTAATAAACAAACCTAATTGCACTAAAACAGAGGAGAAAAACATGGATAAGTGAGTACAGATATGAGCTTATCAAACCCCTAAACTTGAATGCTTGATTGTCCTCAATCAAAAGAAAAGAAAGAAAACAAATCTCATGTAGTTGGAAGTGCATTGCCTCACAAGATTCATCAAATTCAAGAATCAAAATCCGTATCACACAAGCAATTTGAAAGAGATAAGAAATCCATCAACTGCGGAAGACTCACAAGATAGTGTTTCGGTCATCACATAAGTGTTTGGGTTTCAATGAAAGCACTCACAACATGTATGAAGAAATTTCTACCATAGGCTTGCAAAATTTCTAGAATCTCCACTGCTCAAACGTGCACACAATTCAAGAATCAGAAATGACTTTTTCATTTGGTTTTAATGTAGGCATTTTGTGAAAGGTAGGGAAATATGGCCAAGTGACTAAAATCAATCAAGTTGTACACCCTTAACCAATCTAAACCACCATCTATCAACATCTACCCCTCTCCTCAAATATTACAATCAAGTTCTTTCTTTTTCTCTTTTTTTTTCCTAGCTCTTTTGGAATCTCTTATACCCTTTCAAAGATTTACAATCATAGACATATTTTTTTTAAGGGCTTATGAAAATTCTAATTTTCTTTTTGAGCTAAACAACCACACGTCTTTATTTACCACTATTTACAAATTTCTTATCCAAATCACAAATCTAATCATCATTGTCCTCCTTAAATATTATAGACAAGACAAAAACCATTTTAACTCCATGCAAATCTCATAAACAAGATAAAAAATAGAGTTACGCACAATGGGGTTAACTAGGGATAATTTAATATGTGAAAGGACAGTGTTTAGGAATTGGGCTAACAAAGATGGCCTAAAATTACTTTATATCCTTGTGCATGATGCGGTGTAAATGTAACACTTAATCAAGTTAAATTTTCAATCCAAGGTCCTTCCAGTTCGCCCTATAGACTACCATTTACTTGCTTAGAAGTTTATAGCTAGGCAAAGCTTTCGTCGTTGAGTGTTCAATTAACTAGGCAAAACATAACAAAACTAAACATACATGAAGTAAAGCACATTTCCAATCATGTTTAAATATGAATCCAATAATCGAATCAAACAATTCTCTCAACTTAGGTAGATAGAGTATCAAGTGCAACAATGAGACAAGTGTGAGTGTTGTGTGAATGTCTAAAGTGTTCAGTTGAGATCAAATCGTGTTGTAAACCTATTTAATTCCTATAAGATTGAGCAATCCACCCTCAATTAGTTAACCCCTTGTAACGACGAGCTAACCGTTGATGATACTAGAACTCTCAAACAATCACGTTATCGAATCCTAGACCACTCCTTCTAGAATGTGGATTATTGCCCTACGACCTATCTCCGCACAGGGATTGGATCTAGAATCGTATGAATCTACACTATTCGCGACGATTCCACCCGCGTGTTGGCTGCAGTGTTCACATCAAATACCTCCTAGGTTGGCTATTACCTACACCTAGGTGGTAAGGATTAAGATCTAGTGCAATTCAAGCTCTTAAAGGAAAGTAAACAATCAACATTCAATCTCAATTTCACAAATCATCCATTCAAACAACACTCACAAAAAGGTTTAGCTCCTCATACCTTCAATTTCGTTCAATACGATAGAAAGAGTAAGAGAATCCATTACAAATTGAAAGGTAAATGTAGATCTTCCTCAATTGTATTCCTTGTACTCAATCTACCCCTTGGTCTTCCTTGATCTTCAACAAATGTGGAGGAATGTGTCCTTGATCTCCTTGAATGTGGATGGGAAGTGAGTGGAAGATGGATTAGGAGAGAATTTCTCTAGTGGTTATTTGAAATTTGGGCAAACGTTCTCTTCAAACTCAAAAATCCCCCTTTTATAGACGAGCAAACAGGGCCTTGGCTCGCCCGGGATAGCTCGATAACCACCAAAAACTGTCAAAGTCTTGATCTGGCTCGGCTGAGCTAGATTGACTTGACCGAGCCTGCCCTCTGTTGGTAGTGGCTCGATCGATCCTGCAGCGCTCGGCCGAGCGAGCCCTCTGCTCCATATGGCTCGACCGAGCCACGCTCAGCTCGGCCGAGCCTGGCCTCTGAACTCCAGAAAACTCCCTTCTCTACTCCGCTCGGGCAAGCCTATCCTCTTTTGACTCCAAACTCGGACGATTTGCCTCCAAAACTCAACCAAAGTGCTATTTTATGCTCAAAACTCAACCTACACCATTCCAAACACAAAAACACGAAAACACAACAAAAGAACAACAAAAAACATATGATATGAGAGTAAAATGGCAACAAACATGCACATTCACATATCGAAATGAAGGTCATTTTACGCACATATCATAATCCCCCAAACTTGAACACTTGATTATCCTCAATCAAAACAAAGTGAATCAATCCATTGACCTCATGAAAATACCTCATAGCTCATCTTGATTACCTTAGCATGCCCTTATCAAACGAGATTATCACCTAACTTTGTGACACGGTTAATGATAAGGACTTGAACCACTCATCAAATATGAATAAAGAAACGAAAGCACTCCCTTACGTGTTTAGGGATGATGAGAATCACTCAATCACAAGATATCGAGCTCAATTTCCATAGGCTTGCATCCATTCTCACCACTATACTACAATGAGTTGGCTTCTAGAATCAAGAAGGTCTTTGTTTTTGGTTATAACGTGGCTTACTAAATGGTAGGTGGTTTTGAGCCAAAGTGACTAAACTTCTCAATCTCCCAAAACCCCCCAAACTTGTTCTCTTTGAACCACTTCAAACCCGAGGCTTATTCATTTCACAACACCTCTTTTTTTTTCCTTTCCTTTTTTCTCTTTTTCATCTCTTTTCTTATTTCTTCTCTTTTTTTTCTATTTCCTAGCACCATCATTGTAACGCCCCCATCTGACCTTCCCAATATGAGGCCACGTTACATTGATATTTCAGGTTTTGATGAGTACTCATGATATTCAGATAAGGAAAAGACT
>JAPKLW010000274.1:499109-515836 GCA_026898455.1 Plectranthus barbatus | reverse complement strand
TATAGTTTCTTCTATTTATACTCCCTCCATAACTTATATCATAATACCTCATTTCATTAACATAATATCATAGATCAATCATAATTCATGATTAATTCCACCTTATAAAATAATAATTCCAACATAAAACCTTATTTTTCATTCTCCCACCATTAATATTTCAAAATAGGTTTGATATCATCGTCAAGATCTTAAGATAACCAAGCTCAATTACATGATTGACTTCTCCATCTTCAATTAATTTAAATTCGAAGCTTCTCGGTAAAAGAAATTCCTTGTATTAAATCCAAACAACTATTACAAGGCTGAAAAATAACACGGGATATTACAATCATTCATTCATTTCATCGGTGCCTCTCTTTCTTTTCATGCACTCACACCAAAAAATTTTGTTGGTGCCTCATTTTCTAGGATTCAAATCAATCCTTTATTTCATAACGTTCATGCCTCAACATTTTCAATCATAAAAAATCCAATCAATTCCCAACCCAACTCACAACACCGTATTCACCCTCATACACTCTTTCCCCCCAAATTTGGTCCTAATAAGATCAAAGAAATATCTCCAAATAAGCTCAATCACGGGGTCAAAGATATGAAAGGCAAGAAATGATTGAGATAATCCACCTTATATTCCCGATGTGTAAGTCAGGACTAAAAACCAATGACCTAGTATCATTTTCTAGTCACCATACTCATGCCAAATAGATAGAGAATAGATGCAAGTTCTAGATTTTTCACTGCCAATCTCGCCTCTCTCAATCGAAAAAGATATTACAATATCATGGCTCAAATACTCTCAGCTTTTTGTCAAGTCCCACACATTAACCACACACAAAACTCGGCAATTCAAAAGTAAGACTCAAACATGCATCGACATCAAGATTCCACCCTATCATCGGTTTAGACAAAATTCAAGCTCCACTAAGTCAATCATGGTCCAATCTCAATTTCTTGTTTGGGTTCAACACACACACACACAAGCACACAACATCCTAAAAACAATCTACATGCAATGAACAATTGGCAAGAGAAACGATAGAATGCGATACCCATCGGTAGCCACAATTGAACCGTTCTCCCATGCATTATTTGTATCTACTCAAAATCAACACAAATACCACAAAACTATTGAGCATAAAACAAACCAAATAAGCTCTCATTTCCACCAAACTTTCCACAAACCATAATCAACAATGATAAGACACTATCTACTAGCTCACCATACATACCAAACCATTTAACAATCCACAAACCATGCCAGATAGAAAGTATTAAATCATGCAAGCTCGCTAATAATCCATCAAAACATATCATAATCATAAAAACCAAACATCCAATCCACATCCAAATCCAAAAAGTAGATCAAATCATTATACAACCCAATCGAAGATCAAATCATTATTCAATTCAAATAAACTAAACTAGAAGGCAAAGTAAAGAGATAGATGAGGAGAATAAACCACATCACTGACTACCAACACTTCCCCCCAAACTTAGTCAAGTGAGACTAAGTTTGCAAAAAGGTAGGCGGTGTGGCATCACTCCATCCTATCTTGTGGTGGTTGGCGGGCTCTGCGGGACTGATACGGAATGAGGACACGACGTTGAAGCTCTCGAACATCCTCCTGAACCTCATCCATCCTCCGGTCAAGTCTGTCAAATCTAGCAGCAATGGAGGTCTATTCAGCTATGTAGCCCCCCCGGAAGGCAGAAAAATCACCATGTATGGTGGTCATCCTCACATCCATACCCTGCAAAGATAAAGATAAAGAGTCAATAGTCTCGGCGGTCCTTTGCATCATCGACATCATCTGCCGCTGCCAATCCTGAACCGGGGCCTGCTGGGGCTTCACGGGTGCTCGGGCCAACGCCCTGTAATCCAGTTTGCTCCTCCTCCGATAGATGACGGAGAATAGTGAAATACCTATCAGGGGACAACACTCCAACAACATCCTTGTGATCCTCCGTGTCCAGCAACCAATTGGATCTATCACTCAAATCCGACACCGTTGTCCACTCTCTTCGGGGCATTTTTAAAGCTAAATTTCCAAATTTGTAGTATATATATCCTCTATGCCCAGGAACCAAAAACCTTCCAGCCAACAAAGAATTTGTATATAAATACACAGCAGGAGCAGGCACACCCGACAGTGACACCTCCAACTACTTAAAGATAGGAGTGATCATTCCACAGCTAAAAGTAGAAGATTTAGTATTGGCAACCCGACTCCATCCATCCATCAACATAGCCCCCAAAGAAAATTTAATCCCATTGATCATAGCATAAAGCATATACAACTCAGGAGTAATCACATTACTTGATTCATATCTACCACACACAGAACCACCCACAAACTTTTGAATGTAACGAATAACCGAATTCCTAATATATGTAGCTCTACAATTATTTATATTAAAACTCCTACCAGACTTAATTCCAGTGATTTCCTCCCAAAAATCCCTCATACTAACATTCTCATGCAAGAACACTGAATCAACATCGCAACCATAAATCTCATCAACCTTAGCCTTTTGGAAGAAGTGTTCCTTACCTCTAATCTTGAATTTCATTGACAAAGGTATACCTTCCACGACTTTCATGATCGTCACGGAGGCTAGGAACTCCCTTGACAATTCCATATAGTCGGGCCAACATGCCGTAAGCAACTTCGACCACCCTATGCCTTCAAGGAGACTCCACACTTCGTCTTTCAATTTCAATGCCTTCAATGTTTCCCAGCAAAGATACTTAGTCCCCACAACTTGGCGTTTTGCTAGACTCTTGTATCTAGCGAATTCTTTGTCATCAAATCCTTTGGGACGACCAATTGAGGAAGAAGAATCCCCCCTTGCACGTTTACTAGCCATGGATGAAATTAAAGGGTGAGATATGCACAAATCAAATCAAATATATATCAGAGAAAATTTGGGAAGAGAAATCTAGACTGAGACAAAGATGGGGTGAAATGGGCATCGAAACAATTTTAAAGTTTGCGCGCTGCTCGACCGAGCGACAGATGGCTCGGCTGAGCGACGGGTCTGTCCGAGCAAATGCAGGGGCGCGGTCTGGCTCGGCTGAGCGGCCCCCTGAACCGCCAATTTTTCAAATTTCTTGTTAAGTTTCCAGAGCTCAGGCGATTCGTATGCTCCCGGACAAGCTTCCTCTCTATTTTGCTGTACTTTTCATACACCATTCCGGGTTCTTTGCCTCCCCACTTCTTCGATCTTTCATCACAACACAATGTAAGTCCTTAGAACACTATCAATCAAGAATCCTTCAACAAAACCACAAAACATTAAACTAACACAAGCAAATAACAAGCATTTATTCAAAACATGAAAGTAAACAAGATGTAAAACCATAGGATTGCCTCCCAACAAGCGCTTTTTTAACGTCGTTAGCTCGACGACCATACCTCAATTTCAATCGTGATCAAAAGGTGCGGACCCTGAACTCATACCTTGTTTTATTGTCACATGATCATCTGGGAAGAACAACTTTCTCCTAGCACTCCGAGGTGGATCCACATCAACTCGGCTTTCTTTGTTCTACCTTGATCAAGCTCAATGTCATCCCCCGGATCATCATTCTCATCATTTTCTTCCCCCACAAGGTCCAACCTCGGGTCAAGCACATCCTTCAATCTCTTCTTTTTGCCAACTTTTTCAGCTCCATTCTCATCAACACTCCTCGGAGGTAAAGAAAAGACAACTTCTTTCCCACAACAACAGAAAGTGAGCTCACCATGTTTCATATCAAAGAGTGCATCGGCCGTATGCAAGAATGGCCTTCCAAAAATCAATTGTATTCCACCTTTGTTCTTCATATCCACCACAAGAAAATTGCCCGGGAATGTAAACGTTAAGACCTCCACATGCAAGTCCTCAACAATTCCACGTGGGTAAAATAGAGCATGATTTGCCATTTGAAGGACTTGGCTCGTAGGTTTAAGCTCTCCAATATCCAACTCCTTGAACAAGTCCCATGACATTACGTTCACACTAGCACCGGAGTCACACAAGGCTTTCTCGACACATACATCTCCAATTTTGCAACCAATGACAAACCTCCCGGATCCTCCTTCTTGCTAGCTATGCTCTTTTCTTCTTGTTCATTATGCCTCAAATCATATGATTCACCATCCGGAACTATCTCAACTCCAACAAGTTCATCTAACATTGGCACGCGTTCAATCTCTTCCGGTAATGACATCTCTATATCTCCTTTCCTCACATAGTCAAAGAAATGCACATCTTTGGTTTGCTCTTCTTTCCTTTCTTCCACTTGCTCTTCTTTAACCACCTTTCCTTCTTCCTTCACTACCCTCACTTCTTCCACTACTTCCACACTCTCAACTTTTGGAGTCATAACCTCCAATTTCTCATCCATTCTATTTTCACCATCAACCATATTACAACCCTTCTTTTGTATAACTTCGGTGTCACTTGGAAATTTCCCTGCTTGATGTTTTCCACTTAGTTGTTTGGCGATTGAGAAAATTTGCAGTTGAATCTCCGCGAACATTCCATCATACTTCTCAAACCTTTTATCAATTTCTTCATTCGGGTTTCTCCTTATCTCTTGGTTGGCATATCTACTACTTCCCCAGCATATACTCCTTTACCACTACTCCCTCCTCCTTCCAATTGCATTTGAGGATTGAGAGCATTGTTGGGATTCGCATAAGAGAAGTTTGGGTGAAACCGGTTGGAGGGATGGTAGTACATGTTTCCCGGAGGGTTGTATTGAGGCCGATTGTTGTACCCCATCCTTTGGTTGAAAAAATTAACATTCTCCGAATAAGCATCCTCATGCTTAATCACCATCATATCCTCCTTCCTACTCCCCGAAGTAGATAACGCGTCGAGCTTTCTTTGCATAGCAACTATTTTTTCTTTAAAGTCCTCGTTTTCCTTGGCATCATTTACCGACTTCACCGGTCTATAATCTTTCCTTTCCTTTGGCCATTGGAAACTATTTCCTGCCATCTTTTCTATTGTCCGCCATGCTTCTTCTTCCTCTTGATCGAGGAAAGCACCTCCCGATGAGGCATCCATCATCACTTCCGTATCATAATTCAATCCCCCAAAAAATTGACATATTTGCTGACTATGGGAGAGGCCATGCCTAGGACATTTTCGAAGAAGCTCGCAGAACCGATCCCACGCTTTATAGAGCGGTTTGTCATATCTTTGCCCAAAGGATGTTATATCGGCTCTCCTCTTCAATGTCAAACTAGGCGGAAAGAACTTGAACAAGAACTTCTCTCGAAGTTCCTCCCATGTAGCAATGTTGGATTTATCTAACCCTTCAAACCAACTTCGAGCTCCATCTCGCAAGGAAAATGAAAACAACCGCAACCTTATTTGATCTTGGGAAACTTGATTGATTTTGATCATATCCGTGATCTCCAAGAACCTAGAGATGTGGATATTTGGATCCTCGGTCATATGCCCCCCGAATTGGTTATTTTGGATCATCTGCACCAACTGTGGCCTAATCTCAAAATGCATTGCATTCACTCCTAACCGGAATCCTTCGGTTGTCGGTCCCCCTTGCGGTCTAAATAAATTATGTAACGGTCTTCGTGGTCCATTCCTCTCGTTCATCATTGCTTTCATTAATTCAAGTTGCCTCTCCAACTCTTCTATTCTAACCGTATCCTCACACGGTTATCCATCTCAAACTCAACTTCAATATTGTCTCTCCTTTTTCGAAACTTCCTTTCTTCAAGCTCACGAGCTTTAGATCTAGTGATCATAAACAACCTACAACTTCCACAAAAGCCAATTTCAAAACCCAAGCAAATCAAACAAACAAAACAAGAACAATTATCAAACAAGAACTAAAAACAATATTCACACAAGCAATTAATCAAACACCTAGCATACAACTCTCCAAACTTTCAACAATATCTATAGACCTACTAGAAAGATTCCCCGACAACGGCGCTAAAAACTTGATGCGATGTAAAAGTAACACTTAATCAAGTTAAATTTTCAATCCAAGGTCCTTCCAGTTCGCCCTGTAGACTACCATTTACTTGCTCAGAAGTTTATAGCTAGGCAAAGCTTTCGTCGTTGAGTGTTCAATTAACTAGGCAAAACATAACAAAACTAAACATACATGAAGTAAAGCACATTTCCAATCATGTTCAAATATGAATCCAATAATCGAATCAAACAATTCTCTCAACTTGGGTAGATAGAGTATCAAGTGCAACAATGAGACAAGTGTGAGTGTTGTGTGAATGTCTAAAGTGTTCAATTGAGATCAAATCGTGTTGTAAACCTATTTAATTCCTAGAAGATTGAGCAATCCACCCTCAATTAGTTAACCCCTTGTCACGGCGAGCTAACCGTTGATGATACTTGAACTCTCAAACAATCACGTTATCGAATCCTAGACCACTCCTTCTAGAACGTGGATTATTGCCCTACGACCTATCTCCACACAGGGATTGGATCTAGAATCGTATGAATCTACACTATTCGCGACGATTCCACCCGCGTGTTGGCTGCAGTGTTAACATCAAATACCTCCTAGGTTGGCTATTACCTACACCTAGGTGCTAAGAATTAAGATCTAGTGCAATTCAAACTCTTAAAGGAAAGTAAACAATCAACATTCAATCTCAATTTCACAAATCATCCATTCAAACAACACTCACAAAAAGGTTTAGCTCCTCATACCTTCAATTTTGTTCAATACGATAGAAAGAGTAAGAGAATCCATTACAAACTGAAAGGTAAATGTAGATCTTCCTCAATTGTATTCCTTGTACTCAATTTACCCATTGGTCTTCCTTGATCTTCAACAAATGTGGAGGAATGTGTCCTTGATCTCCTTGAATGTGGATGGGAGATGAGTGGAAGATGGATTAGAAGAGAATTTCTCTAGTGGTTATTTGAAATTTGGGCAAAAGTTCACTTCAAACTCGAAAATCCCCCTTTTATAGACGAGCAAACAGGGTCTTGGCTCGCCCGAGCCTCAAAAGGCTTGCTTGGGATGGCTCGATAACTCCCAAAAATCGTCAAAGTCTAGATCTGGCTCGGCCTAGCCAGATTGGCTCGACCGAGCCTGCCCTTTGTTGGCAGTGGCTCGATCGATCCTGCAGCGCTCGGCCGAGCAAGTCCTCTGCTCCATATGGCTTGACCGAGCCAGGCTCAGCTAGGCCGAGCCTGGCCTCTGAACTCCAGAAAACTCCCTTCTCTACTCCGCTCGGGAGAGCCTATCCTCCTTTGACTCCAAACTCGGACGATTTGCCTCCAAAACTCAACCAAAAGTGTTGTTTTATGCTCAAAACTCAAGCTACACCATTCCAAACACAAAAACACGAAAACACAACAAAAGAACAACAAAACATATGATATGAGAGTAAAATGGCCACAAACATGCACATTCACATACCGAAATGAAGGTCATTTTAAGCACAAATCAGTGCACGCTATGCAGTCTCGAAACAAAACAGAAGCAAGTTCTAGAGAAATCAAAACATATATGCGAATCTCACATCAAACGAAAAAGGCTCAAATTCTCTCTTGGGTTTAGTTTTTCTTCCTTAGTCAATTTCAATCCATTCAAACATCATGTAAGTGTAAGTTTCAAGTAGATCCTATCATGCGGTATTCTACATTTATAGGCAATCAACCACGATCAAAATTAAATCAAACTCATCCTCAATCGATTTCAAACTCACACTTTAGTTCAAATAGGTTCAAAACTCAACAAGAAATTTTCCTCACTATATCCATATTTTTTTTCTAGGCATAAATTTAAATAATCACAATTAACAAAAATCAATAAAAAGGATAGAAAAGTTCGAATTTCTTGTCCACATCCCCCCAAACTTATTTCGAACTCAAAGAGTTAGAAAAAGCTTGAAAATCAGACAAGAAGAAGAACTAGTACCTGACTGTTGATCTCAGTCATCAACGTTTTTATCCACCAGAGGAGTCTACATTGCGCGATAAAGAACATTTGGCTGCTGGCACTATGTGTCGATCGACAGGGGCCATGACGATCAACATAGAGCCTTCATGTTGACTCATTGCTTGGGTCAAAGTGTAGCTTCGTCGTGACCTCTGTATCGATCCACATCAAACATGCTGCCGATCGATACAGAGGTCGATCCTCCAAATTTATTTATTTTTTTTAAATGAACAAAGACAAATAGAAAATCAAAAAGTAAAACAAACAAAAACAAAATAAATTGAAATAAAGAAAGTAAAGGTTGGGTTACCTCCCAACAAGTGCTTAGTTAACGTCAAAGCTCGACGATACCTCTTTTTCTCAAGTCCATAGCGGATGAGCTAGTGCGGACTCTCCTTCCTCGGGCATCGACCATGTAGATGAGCCTGAATGACAGCAGTGAGCTTAGGATGAGATGGTGTAATTGGAAATTTTGTCATCTCATTCCCTCGCTCTCATTCAATGGCAACTTGGTCTTCCTTGTCCTCGGTTTCCTCCTCATCTTCTTCAGAGTCTTTAATGGAGGTGATCCGGTTGCATTTGGATTACTGCCGGATTTTATCGAGATTGAATGTGATCCTTTCTTGATTGGCTCATAGTGTGATTTCTCCTCCACGACAGGCAATCAGTGCAGCACTTGTGTTCAAGAATTATCGTCCCAAGATAAGGTGCATGTTGCTATCCTCCATTATGTCAAGCACTACAAAATCTGCAGGGAAAATTAGATGACCCACAGGAATAAGAACATCCTTAAGTATACATTTTGGGCGAGACACAGATCGGTCTACCATCTGCAGTGTGATTGTAGTAGGCCTTATCTCTCCAATGTTGAGGCGCTTGTAGATGGACTAAGGCATCAAATTAATGCTGGCACCAGTGTCGCGCATCACCTTTTGAGGGTGTCATCTTCCTTCTTCTCCACAGCCCGAACTTGAGGTCTCCTTGGATTAGCCCATTGTTGAGTGTGCAAGACCATCTTCTTGAACAACTTGAGGGCTTTTTCAGGTGACTTGCTCATCAAAGAACCTCTGGTTGCATTGTCCACCGACTCTTGAGTTCTTTCATTCATCCATCTATAGAAATGTGGTTCTGGTCTTCGGTGTCTATTTCATGGCCCGGGCAACTCCTGAATAGCTCATTGAACCTGCTCCATGCCTCGAACAAGGACTCGTCCATCTTCTGGTGAAACTGCAAGATCTCCATCTTCTTCTGAATGATCACATAATGTGGAAAGAATGCGGCGAGGAACTCTGCTCAGAGATCAGCCCAAGTGTGGATGCTGCTGCAATCCAGGGTTGTAAACCACATCTTAGCTTGATCCCGAAGTTAGAAGGGAAACAACTATAGACAGATCAAATCCTGGCTGACTCCATTCTGCTTGATGGTATCACACACCTCCACGAACATCCGGAGATGGGTGTATGGATCCTCCACTGCTCGGCCACCAAATTGGTTCTGTTGAACCATCTGAATCAAGTCAGTTTTGAGTTCAAAGTTATTGGCAGTGATGCCAATAACAAATCCCTCATTGTCGGGCTGTGGTATGTACCTCCTTGCCATGGCATTTGGATCCTCATCATCGGAGTCCTCTTGGCGACGCCTTTCTCTTTCTCGATCTCTTTCTCTCCTTGCAGCCTCGAGCCTGTCTGCCTCTCTTTCAGCCAGCTCCTTCATGTGGTTGACCTCTTGGACTAGAAGAAGGGCATTCTCTTGAGTTATGAGTTGTGTGTCGGGATCCTCCAAGGGTGGCATAGTATGGTCTTCCTCTTCATTTGGGTTGTTTTGTTGAGCCATGATGGTGGTTGTACTTTATTTTTCCTTGTTTTTTCTCCTCCGGACTGTGGCCTCGATTTTTGGATCGAAAACTTTGAGTGGTTTGCCCCGAGCCCTTGTGTTCATGCAACCTAAGAAAAAGTAGTTTGAGAAATCAGTCTCTGCGTTGATCGACACGAATGTTGCAGTTGTGTCGGTCGACACGGAATATGTCGATCGAAACAGACGCAGAAATCCTAAAAAACACACGCACACTAAAAATGAAAATTAAAACAAAAATAAAAATAAAAACTCAATCCAACATATTCAAAAACAAACTAATAATAAGATAGAATCTAACAGTCCCCGACAACGGCGCCAATTTGATCACTGCAAAATTCGCAGACAAATTATAGCATAGCGAGCAAATAAATTTGTAACACCCTATGATGGTCGAACCCACAGAGACTGTATCGAAACATCCTATGTACTAGCCATAGTTCTTAAAACATAGTTGTTTGAGCAAATCATAATAGGGTTTTTGTTTTGTTCTTTGCTTCAGACAAACTACGCAGGACCTGAACCCCAATTCTGTCTTTGCTATCTCGTTTACTCTTTCTTTCTTTTTATTTACGTGAAAAGAAAAACGACTGTTCTCAATCGCACTCCTATCTCTTCTGTCTACTCAAGTGGAATGGCATGAAGACGAACTAAGGGGAATTTACTTTTCACCCACGTCACACTAGCTATATTTTATTTGTGTGCTACCGTAAATGAAAGATGATAATGCTGAAAAGTAAAGGTTTTTGAAAACAATAATTAAACATACATATTCCAGGGCAGATAATCAATCATCAACATGCAAAATTCATCAACTTAGCAATGGGGATTAATTCAGATTCATATGGATTAAATTCCTTTGTTAGACAATTAAACCCTAGATTACTAATTTCTGACTATCTTCTCTCGATCTTAAGAACAAAAAAAGCCAATCTTGATAATTATCTAATTAAATCCTACAACTTGATTCTTCCTTTCGAGACAGAAAACAAATGTATTTAATCTCTTCTTCCTAGTACCAATTTTCACCTCTCGGTCATTCAATTGATAACTACAAACCTAGATTCAAATTCATCTCTTGATCCTTCTTTAATTCTAGATTCAATTAATTAAGCTCAATAAATTAAACAATGCTATTGAGTTGATTTATTCATACATACATCAGAAAAGATTATCAAAAGCCCTAGAATCTGTTAGGATTTCTAGCCACAAATCATGACTTGAAATT
The DNA here is from genome assembly GCA_026898455.1 of Plectranthus barbatus. Classification (NCBI taxonomy): domain Eukaryota; kingdom Viridiplantae; phylum Streptophyta; class Magnoliopsida; order Lamiales; family Lamiaceae; genus Plectranthus; species Plectranthus barbatus. The sequence goes on along the minus strand of JAPKLW010000274.1, from coordinate 504,821 downwards.
AAAAAAAAACATATTATCAATAACCATAAATTACCTTACAAGGACAATAGGAACCTTGCAGGTCTTGGAAAAACTCCAATGTTGAATAATTCTAAGTAATGAAAGGGATAAATTATGTTCCCTAAGAGTTTAGTATTTATAGAGGAGTGAAAACTTCTAAACAAGGTATTGGGCTAAAATATAAAAAACAACCAAACTGGGAAAAACTCCCTTTCTCGGCTTCTGTGTCGATCGACATGGATGCATTGTGTCGACTCCTCTTGCCTTCCATTTTGAGCGAGCCTTGTCTAACCTTTGTGTTGATCGACATGATGTATGTTGATCGACATTCACACCATTATCAAGCCTCTCTTTTTGCCCTGCTTCTTGATCAACATCCGACCTCTATGTCGGTCAACATACTCCATGTCGGTCAACAAAGAGGTCTTGCTTCAGGATTTTGGCACGTCTTCCAACTCGGTCAAGTTCCCGTGTGTCAATCGAAGCAGCAACTCTGTAAAACTCGGCTCTTTTCATCTTTTGCTCACTTTTAGCCTCAAATACCTACAAAACTTAGCATCACAAGCATAACATCCTCTATAATACACTCATACATGGAAATAACTAATAAAAAAACCTAATTGCACTAAAACAAAGGAGAAAAACATGGATAAGTGAGTACAAATATGAGCTTAGCAAGGGATTCTTGGGCTTCTATTTGAAGTCCCTCTTGACGAAGTAGGCTGCGTATTTAGCCTTGGCGCCGGGCGAGCTGGCTGCTGTGATGGCCTCATTTTTATTCATCATAAATCTTTCGTCATCATTTTTTAGAGATATTTCTCCTTGAGGGCCGTGGTTTTGACAAACCAGTCCTCCTTGGGCATCTTGAACAATATTTTAGCATTGAGGTCGGCAATTGAGTATACCATGCCCAAGGCTTGAGCTCGTTGACTATTGTATTGAAGCGAGCTTCCATCGCTTAAATTGACTCGGAAAGACCTGAGTCGAACTTACTTATTGTAGAACTTGTCCACGACCCGCTGCCGCATCGCCATATTCCCCGAAGCCTCGAACCTCCGTTCGTTGATCATTTCTAATGCATCGAACATTTTCTGGTCATTGTTATCCTCTTCGAAGAACTCAACTCTGGGGGCTAGCTGGGCTACCTCGGCCGGAGTGACAGCCTCCGCACCATACGCTATAGAAAACGGGGTCTCACCAGTGGAAGTTCGAGGAGAGGTTCGATAAGACCAAAGAACCCCGGGTAATTCCTAGACCCAAACCCCCTTTGCAGCTCCAAGCTTCTTCTTCAAGGAGCCCACTATAGTCTTGTTCGTCGACTCTGCCAGCCCATTGGCCTCCGGGTAACGAGGGTCCAGAAGAGTAACTTGATCCCCATCCGAGCACAATAGTTTTTGAACCGATCACTTGAAAATTGCCTTCCATTATCTGTAATTATCTCCCTTGGTAGCCCGAAGCGGCAAATTAGGTTCTTCCATACGAACGTAATTACTTCGGTGTCTCGAATTCGAACCAACGGTTCGGCCTCGACCCATTTTGTGAATGAGTTCGTTGCCATTAAGATATATTGCCTGCCCCCAGTTCCCCTAGGTAACTTACCAACGATGTCGAGCCCCCAACGATGAAATGGTCATACTGGTACATTTGCGTGCAGAAATTCTGCCTTCGAATGAGTGGTCCCTGCGAACTTCTGGCAGGCCAGACATTTCATCACCATATCCTTCGCGTCTTTTCTCAAAGTAGGCCAGAAGAACCCCGCCGTGATCAGTCGATTGACAAGATTTCGAGGCCCAGCGTGATTTCCACAACTGCTTGAATGCACCTCTTCCAACACTGCTCGAACTTCCGACTCTCCTACACATTTTAATAGCGGCCCCTCAAACGATCGCTTATAAAGCTCCCCATTTACAAGTACGAACCGAGAAGCTCGTCGAACCAAGCATACGGCCTCATCTTTGGCTTCAGGAAAAGATACATCACATAGGTATTCGACGAATGGCTCCATCCATGATTGTGACCCATTCTCGACCGGGAACACTTCGCAGACGCCACTCGTCCCACCCTGTCCGTCCGTGGCTGCCCATAAAGCAGTGACTATGGGCACGAGCCTCGTACTTCTATATGACTTCAAGGCCACAGCAAAACCTGCTAGTGCGTCTGCATGGTCATTCTCCTCTTGCGGTACGTATTCCAGTATGAATTCGTCAAACTCATCGGTTTGCTTTTTTGCTACATTGTGGTAAGCTATCATCCGTGGATCCTTGGTCTGGAACTCCCCTAGGAATTGACCGACGACGAGCCTTGAGTCTGTCTTTACTCGTACCTTCCTGACCTTCATCGTCGTTGCCAGACGCAAACCCGCGATAAGAGCCTCATATTCTGCCTCATTATTTGTAGCTTTGAACTCGAACCGAATACCTCTCTCATAGATCTCCTGTTGTGGAGATACTAAAAATATCCCTGCTCCGGCTCCATGCGCATTGCTCGAACCATCAACGAAGAGGTCCCACCGCTCGTCGAGCTCACACCTCCCGAACACTTCTATCTCCGCCTGAAGATGAAGCTCTGGTGTGAATTTGGCGATGAAATCCGCTAATATCTGGCTCTTTATTGTTGTCCTGGCAGCGAACTTCAACCCGTACCCGCCTAGTTCGACGGACCACTTCATCATTCTTCCAGACAGATCTGGTTTGGCTAAGATGCTTCAAATTGGGAAACTTGATACCACCGTGATCTCATGTCCCTCAAAGTATGGCCGGAGCTTCCTCGAAGATATAACCAAAGCCAGGACCAGCTTCTCTAGCGGAGAGTAGCGTGTTTCTGTGTCGAGCAAGGATTTACTCACATAATACACGGGATGCTGAGACAGGCCCTGAAGCCTTACCAACACACCGCTGACCGCATGTTTGGATACCGCCAAGTACAGCAGCAAGGGCTCTCCTTCATCCGGCTCAGCCATCACTGGGGGTGTGGTTAGATACTCCTTCAACCGCTTCAATGACCCGTCGCACCCTTGAGTCCACTCGAAACGCTTGGCTTTCCTCAACATCTGAAAGAAATTGTTAGTCCAATCAGAATATCGTGCGACAAACCTGCTTACGGCGGCCAACTTTCCTATCATCCGTTGCAATTCCTTGGTGTTCGACGGTGGAGCGAGGGCTTGGATGGCTTTGACTTGGTGCGGGTCTGCTTCAATGCCCCTTCGACTTACGACGTAGCCTAGGAACCTTCCTGAGGATACGCCAAAGAGGCACTTCGATGGGTTTAACTTCATCTGGAACTTGTCCAGTACGTCGAACGCCTCTGCCAGATGGATTAAATGGTCATCTCCTTCCTTGGATTTCACAAGCATGTCATCCACATAGACCTCCATAGTATTCCCTATCTGCCTTGCAAACATCCTGTTCATCAACCTCTGATACGTCGATCCGGCATTTTTCAGCCCGAAGGGCATCACCCAGTAGCAATAGATGCCTCGGTCGGTGATGAAAGCCGTCTTTTCTTGATCCCTTTCATACATAGGTATTTGGTTGTACCCAAAAAAGGCATCCATGAAGGTCATCCGTTGGTGCCCTGCAGTCGCATCGACCAGTCGATCTATATGGGGTAGAGGAAAAGGATCCTTCGGTCAGGCATTATTAAGGTCCGTATAATCTACACACACCCTATTCTTCCCATTTTTCTTTTTAACCACCACCACATTGGCTAGCCACTCAGGATACCTGACCTCCCTGACAAACCTCGCTTCTAATAACTTAGAAACCTCTTCTGCTATTATCTCATTTCTTTCTGGTGCACACCGCCTCCGTTTCTGGATCACAGGTTTCATACTCGAATCCACTTGCAAACGGTGAGTGATTATTTTCAGATCGATCCCCGGCATATCCATATGGCCGAACGCGAAGGTAGTTCGTCTCGACCAAAGGAACGCCTGTATCTTTTCCCGATCCACTTCCGGGAGATTACGGCCGACAAATGTAACCTTCGATGGGTTGGTCAGATCGAGTTGCACCTCATCCGCTTCTTCAATCTGTTCAACCATTCCCACTGTTCGAAGGGTGACTGCGTAACAGTCTCTGGCCGCGTGCTGCTCTCCATGAATAGCTCGAATACCCCATGGCGTTGGGAGCTTTACAACTTGGTGGAAGGATGATGGGACCGCCTCCAACTCGTGTAGCCATGGCCTTCCTACGATGGCATTGTAGGATGACTCGATATCCACCACCAGAAACTTCGTGGCGAGGTTGATCCCTTCCGCGTAAACGGGCAATACAATCTCCCCCACTGGATCGAGCAGCTCGCCACTAAACCCGATGAGTTGTGTTCGAGAGGTCTTGACCTCTTTCAGCGAGATTCCCATGCCCTTCAGCGCCCCTATGAAGAGGAGATTGGACGATGCCCCTGAATCCACTAATATCCTGCGCACACGGCAATTAGCAATTAATAACTCAATTACCAAGGCGTCGTTGTGAGGGTGACGAACCCCATCGATATCCTTTGGTCCGAACTCGATCACTTCGGACGAAACGGGCTTTGGGTTACCCCATTCGACGGATCGGGCCTCGCGGCAGTACCGCTTGCGAGCATTGTTCGAACTTCCCGCCAGCTCGCACCCTCCATGAATCACATTCACAGTTCGCTGAACCTCGGGTGGCTTTGGGATAGGAACCTTGTTGGCTCCAGTAGCGGGATTCCTTTTCTGTTCCTTGCCGTTCCTCTGCCATGTGTTGGATCTCCCTGAATCTGCCTGAAACTCCTTAAGGTGCCCTTGATCTAACAACCTCTGGATCTCCCACAGGAAATCCTGACACTGGATCATCGTGTGCCCGTAGTTGTGGTGGAAGGCACAGAATCCTTGCGCAGTTTGCCCAACACTGAGCATCTTACGAGGCTATTAACGACTTTTCCCATCTTCTCCATTTCACGTATTACGACTATGGGATTAACGTTTAATCAATAACTTGGGATTACATTCGTGGTACCTTGTGTGGCTGGGGCCTTTCGTACCGCATCCCTCCGGTACGGCTGGAAGTGGGTTGCCAGGTGCGAACCGCCACCCTTCTCAAGTCGACTTGCTGCAGCTCCACTACCCTTTGAATCGATATTCTGCTCCTCGAATTCTCTTCGTAACTGCACCTCGGCCATAGCGAGTACTTCGGCGAAAGTTGAACACGGGTACTCGACTAATTTCCAAAAGAGGCGAGAGTCTGGTCGTAGCCCATTCTTTAAGGCCGACACATCAGTCTCCTCGGAGCACTTGGTGATGGTAACCTTGAGCTCGTTAAACCGTCTCATGAAGTCTTGTAATGATTCCCCTTCCCGCTGCACCACTCGATACAGATCGTCGGACCGGCGTGGGGCGCGACGGCTCGACGAGAACTGTTCGACGAATGACTTATGCAGTTCGGCAAAGGACGATATGCTCCCAGTGGGGATGCGCATGAACCACTGTACGGCAGGCCCTTCTAGACACGCAACAAAGCTTCTACACATGCACGCCTCCTTCAAATCCTCCGATTCAGGGTCGGAGGTTCCATCATACGGCTTAATCGCAGGTATGACGAATCGAGATGGAAGTTTTGCATCGGCAATCCTGCGTACAAATGGGGTTTCGTCATATTCCTTTGGGGTAATCGTCGGAGGCTGCGCCGGAGCTCCAGGAATCGTGGCGCAGAACTTTGCCATGTCGTCCAACCTTTTCTCCAGCGTGGC
>JAPKLW010000274.1:438322-499099 GCA_026898455.1 Plectranthus barbatus | reverse complement strand
GGCTTTCGCGTTCTGTGCTTTGTTGTTCAAAGAATTGCGCTAACTGGCCCCGCAGCATATCAGCCTCAAGAGTGGCTCTCCGGTTCTCTTCCCGCAGAGTTTCTAGTTCGTCTTGCATCACTTTCATGTTTCTCTCAAATTCTCCCATTATGGCTGCGTCAGACATCTCTGATTCCTGCCGGTTGCTCATCTTCTTCCCTTTCCGATTTTCCCACAGACGGCGCCAATTGTTGATTGCTAGGATGATTGCTTAGTTTCTTTAGTTCGCTTTTGGAAGGTACTGCCCTCAGCTCAAAATACATTTCAACTACTTATTGCATTCCTCGCATTTAATGCGGGCATTTAAAGCGTAGTGATGGGTTACCGTTACAAAAAGGACATAAATGAACTGTTGGTTGATCTTCCCAATCGCTTCATATTCAACAATGGAAGTCGAAGGCCCGTTGGTTTCTACCTTGTTCGTCGAGTGAGGGTCGTCGAACAAGGACCATCGACTGGCTCGAACTTGACCATCAACAGTAGGTTATGCACAAGATTAATTGTTTTTAGAATAAGGATTTTTTAATGAAAATTTTTAATTTATTGGTGATTGTGTATTGAGAATTCTCAACTTGATTTCAACACAATTTTCAACTAATAACTAAAAATTTATGGTCTCATGGGCATATATGTGATGCTACATTTATTGAATCAGATTTGCATGAAACTATTCAGATATAAAAGAAAAAGTTGTTGTTCGTGTTTTCATGTCAGTTTGCCGTTGTGTGAATATTAAAATAGTCTCATTGGGAGATCGATAAATATATAGATGCCTATAACATCAATCTTGATGTCTGTTATTGATAGCAATTTATAGTTTTGTACAAAAAAATTAAGTAATTTACGTGGAAGAAGAACGACAAGAAGGTAGTTGTATTTTACTTGATTTTAAATAGTTGAGGATGTAAGAACAAAATAACCTTAAATTAATATATTTATATTTAGGGCTAAAAAATAAATTTAGGGGCTAGAAAAGAATCACCTTTTTCGAATAAGATGGTTTTATCAATATTTTAATTTTTTATATTAAACTAAAATCTTAAATTAGTAGCGAATATATTTTATTTTGTGTGCATGGGACATGCATCAGTTAATTAATAAAACTTAACGGCGTTGGCTAACCTCGGGGACGGAAGGCGGAGAAAAGTGATTGAGAAACCCTAACGCCGGAAACCACGGGTAACGTCGTCGCCAACCGTCGCCGAGGCCGGAGATCGGCGACGGCCACTACTTCCACCAAACCACTCTCCGTAAGCGAAGCTGCTTCGGCCGTTGCAGCTCCTCCGATGCCGCCCAAGTGTTTCGATGTCTCCTTAGACTCGACGATGCCGAGGCCGCGTCTCTCCGCTGATCAGCTGCGCTACTGCTCCGAGGCGCTTCAGCACTTCAAAGCCAAAGCTCCGCAAACGATTCGCCAAGAGTTCATGACATTGCAGGTATATTGAACTTTATTACCAGAACCTCTGTAGATTAATTACATGCGACATCGTCAAGTTTATTGATTAAGAGAAAAGAAATTTTGTTATATTGATTCTTAATTTTGTTCTCCCTACCTGAAATTGTGTAATTTCTGTGCACCTTTGTCAGGATTCTGCTTGTTTGTGTAAAGTTTTTCTCTAAACAAGGCTGCTGGCACTTTAGAAACTTTATCTGTGTTGTGGATTGTTTGATCGAAAGATCATAGAAGTTTTAATGGTACACTAACATTTGCTTGTGAATTAAGCAAGAGTGGGTATACTTGATAAACTTGAGATCGAGATAATATTAGGATTTATAATTTGTTCCCTTTGTGGCGCATCCTTTGTGAGCCATTGAAGAGAATGAAACTTAAGTTCTTGTTATCCTGTTTTTATCAGTGCTATCAAGTTCCAAATAGATGGGGGGAGCTACTTCTGTTGGAATTTATCCTTATAAAGATAATTAAGTGCCTTTAGTTCCCAGTTTTATTGTCCAGTAAACACCGGTTAGGAGGTGAAGAAATCAGGTAAATAAATTGCACAAATTGTTAATATTGGGGGATGACTTATTACTAGTTCTCTTGTGAACTTCATTCCATTCCATGTATCAGAAATAATTACAATTGGAAAAAGGGCCATGGTTTAATGTCATTGCTGAGAAAATGAGAACACCTAAATAGGCTTGCCATTTCAATTCATTTCTGTTGCTGTGAAAACTCCATCTTGCATCCATTTCCACCCGTGTTACTTCCATTCCACCATTTTGTGTAACTTTTGATTATAATATATTGGAGCTGTCTGGATTTCTTCTTTTGACATTTCCAGACAGGTTTCCTTTGGGTTTTGGATTTAGATATGCTTTTCCATTGGGTTGGAATGAGTTTTTATAATGTATGATATATCCTGGGGAATTTTGTTCATTCTGTTTGTGAAAAAGTTTAATGTCTCTATTGCAGGCAAATAGGATGACAGCTTTGGACATGAGGAGTAGATGTACTGTGGCTGTAAACGACTTAAATTACTCAAAGAACCGTTATACTGATGTCTTGCCGTGTAAGCAGATCAATGCTGGATTACATATTTTACTTTAATTTTTATTTCTCGTTTATTTAAATGCACATCATCTATCAAAATTTATGGGTTTGAAATTTTGTCGCTGCAGTTGACGATAACAGAGTCATTTTGAAGCAGTCTGCAGATTACAGATCTTCAGCTAGGGGATATATCAATGCTAGTTTTGTCATGGTCAATATATTAATCCTTCTTGGACTTTTTACTTGTGATTTATAGTTTTTGTATAATTACATTTGGGTTCATATCTTGTTCATTCAGATTTTTTTTCTTGTCATTGTAGACTTCTGAAAATGTTTCCCGGTTTATTGCGACTCAAGGTCCGCTTTCACATACTTCTGAGGATTTCTGGGAAATGATTATTCAGTATCACTGCCCCGTCATAGTTATGCTAACCCGGTTGGTCGATAATTACCGTGTAAGCAATCGGATTTTAATTTAGAAGTTATGTAGACTGAAGTGGCTAATCTTCATTTAAAAATGTTTTGTATGCTTTGAAGCCTTTCCATTCTTGTTTCTTCCGCAAATATTTTTGTGTTGCTTTGTTTTGCATCCTCTCAATCGAATTAGTTTCTTTCCTCGAGAGAGCTACTTATCTCTAATATTATGTCAAGTTTAATGCTTTTATGCCTTCAAATGTTTATTTTTGTTCTTTCTTTCCATCACTAATATATGTTTAATTAAATTAAGTGCAGACATTGAAGTGTGTTGATTATTTCCAAGCTGAGAATGGACCTAGAGAGTTTGGTAACATATGCATTTCCACCAAGCAGATACAAACAGCAGATACTTCATTAATATGGCGATTCTTAGAAGTGAAACACAAAGAGGTGAGATTATAATACAGAAGTGATGTGAATTTCAAATGTTAAACCCTTTCAAGGAGGCTATTACGATGTTAATAGTAGAAAACAACCAAAAAAGAATATATTATCTGAAAGAGTCCCTATTCTTCAGTTAGCTTTGATTTGCTGATCAAATCTCAACATACGTGTATTTCTGTAAAATTTGTTGCTTCCCAAATGAAGTCTTGTTCCATGATAATTTGCTTATAATGGCGCATTCTTTGTTGAAAAACTGTGGCATCATTATGCTTGATAGTTTGGTAATTATTGACTACTATTTGCTTCAAAATAATAAGAAAGCAAGGTCGTTTACTTTTGCAGTCTGAGGAGCCACCATTGTCTGTTTTGCACGTTCAGTACCCTGAATGGCCTGATCATGGAGTTCCTAAAGACACTCTGGCTGTTCGTGAAATCTTGAAAAGAATATCTAGTGTCCCACCCAGTGTAGGACCAATTGTTGTTCATTGCAGGTTTGTTGGTAGTGAAAAGTGATTTGTCAAAGTTGTCATCACTGTCTAACACAGATTTCCTAGCAGTGCAGGTATTGGTAGAACTGGTACATATTGCCTCATTCATGATACAATCCAACGAGTTCTGATTGGAGACATGGGTGCTCTGGACCTTGTTAATACCGTAACCACTTTCAGGTCTCAGCGAATTGGAATGGTGCAGACTCTGGTAAAACTTCTCACCCTTCCTTGCAAAGGCTTGGTTACATTTTTCTGTATTTGGTTCAATCTGATATATGCGACTCAATTTGCAGGAGCAGTATCTCTTCTGCCATGATGTGATCATCGACGAACTTGAAGACCTCATATCAGATGAGAACTCTCACGGTAGTTCATAAATATGCACATATATTCGAAGCAGTCGAATCATGCAGAAGAACTTGAAATTGCAAAATCTTATGCTCTTGCACCATATATCTGTAGGCCAGTGACTAACAGTAGCAGAATCCACCACATTTGTGTAATATTATTGTGTTTCATAGCTATTTTTAGCTCTGTTGCTTTGGATGGTATACTGTTGGAAATGAATTGGTTGATGTTGAACAAAAATTATTTTAGGTGCCTTTTTTCGATTAATATTGTGCTTGGCGTTCAAGAATGCTGGTTCATGATTTTCTTTGAATGCATTGCCTGGGTTCCCATTTTTTTAGAAAGCTGTCAGTAACACTCTCTTTTTTTCAGGTTTCGGTTGGGTCATATAGGATTATCGGCTATTCCATCTGGATCAATTTCAATTAGAAACTTTTTCAGACTTTAAAATCTTAATTCTAATCCTAACTTTTTTGAATCATTTTTAATTTTATATAAAACCTTTTATGACATTCAACATCTTCCTCGCTTTTAATTTTTTGAACAGTAAAATGTATATAAAATGTTTATTTAAAAATGATGCTAAATCACATTAACTCTTCATCGATTTAAATATTCTAAATATACTATTTTATTATTTCATCAATATCTAAAATTTAATTATAGATTAAATTTTTTTTGATATAAAGAAGTATATTACTTAAAACGTAATCAAGAAATTTGATTTTAAATAATATACAAATATAAATATCAATCAAATTAAGAGGGCCAATCCATTAGATTTGGGACTCAATAAGCTTCAAGTTATTCAAATTAAATTTTAGTTTAGCCGAAATGTTTGAATCCAAATTAATCAAATCATGACCGACAAAATCTCTTAGATTAGATAGCGAAAAGTATTACCAAGCAATCACTATAACTATAGCATTACAAACTAGAAGCTCAGCAGAAGGCCAATATTATGTAAGAAAACCAAAACCTGGACTTCCACAAAATGGAGATTTCCATACAAATCAATCACTACAGTGTGCTCGATCAAAAAAACACATTTCCTCAATCCTCTTTACTACGAGCTGCTCTTGCACGATGTTTGAGCTCAGCCCTTTTCCATCTCACCATCAGATGACACAGTGAAAACAAGGTGTTCAGCTGCACCAACCAAGGAACAAAAACACTGAATGAATCAACGCAGGAGGAATGAAAAAGAGTGTTTCCAACAGCTTTACCAGGATTATGATCACGATCACCAGCAAGGGCCCCGACCAAAGCACCGAGAGGAACACTCCACTAGCATCGAAGTAGTTTTGGCCAGCAAAGCTTCTCCAGTTTCTTTCTAGAAAACGATTAAGCCTCTCGGCAAGATACACTCCTCCTACTGCACAATGTCAAGGCATCCATTAAAACTGCTACTGCAATTCAACCTAAAAACTCTTAGTTACTACTTGATGCATCATATTCTCAATTTTCGCTTTTGTGTGTTCTATCTAGTTTCATATGCAGCCTTTGAAGTTTGAACTATGTTAAAATTACTATTAAACTGCAGCATCTTCGAAAACTTAATAATTCATCATGAAATAAAGAGCACACGTTATGGAGAGGAATCTTACGTGCAAGAAGGAACAAACACATCTGGAAGTTGATGTTTTTCCTTGATGCAAAAATGACTACTAGCAATAGCACATAGAAAGAAAGAAGACCTATCAGCCAAGGTTCCAGCAGAGAAGAAAAAAAAAAAAAAAAGAAACTCTGAGATCAGAGGCAAGTAAGTTGGTACACATTTAGAATTCCTAGGTAAGCAAAATAATTCATCCATCAAGATTTCAAAACTGGAAACAACAGGATGACATGGCATTCTAGGTGCTTAAATATATGGCTAAAAGTAACTTTAATTGACCTGAACCTGAAATAAACCGAGTATAAAAAACTAGATTCGGGCTAGCTACGGCATCAAGTAAGTGCAGAAGATCATGCAAGCCAGCATATGAACAATTACGTAGAAGATTGCAAGAAATAAACTTGAAATGTTATGGATCCCGACAGTCAAAACATAATCACTACAAATTTCCCAGGTTAACTGATTAATACTCCCTAGAGAGTCGAAACTATCTGTATCTGATCACTTTGAGCACACTGACTCATCACAGTAGGCAAAACTTACATGAATCATGCAGTTGCGAATCAAATTCAAGAATATTAAAACTCCAGCAAAAAACCAATTACAGCTAATTCAATCTTATATTTCCCGCTCTCATTAAAGCATAGATGTAAAGATCCCCACTTCTCCCTACAAAACCGGGAGAGGATGTTTCCGGTAAATGCGAATCGAAACAATAAAAGAAACACTTGAGCAAAACCAGAAAATGGGAGAATCCCATATCATCCCATAAACCCCAACATCCGATCACAACAAACTATAACCGAAACCTAAAAGTAGCAAAGAATGAAAAAACACAAGAAACTGGGATTGATAGCAATATGCGCGTGAAAACATAAAACCTTACCTTCCAATCAATGGCGTGGCAGAAACCCATGAAGTTTTCGTAAGCGGGTGTGAGCCCAGAACGGAATTCCGACGAGAACTGATCCACCAGATCTGCCATTTGATCAAAGTGAGCATTAACCGCAGACCGCAGCTCCTCCATCGTATTATTTCTTCTTCAATCTCACCGCCGCCAAAATTACTGAAACTGGGTTTGCTCTAAAAAGATTTAAACTTCAACATTAATTATTGTTGTTCATCGTAAATAGATAGTTCTCGCCGACCGAAGAACGCCGACGTTATAAATGTGAATTGAAACTTAGGGCTCAAGATTTGGGAAATTTGACTCTTATTTACCAAAATATCCCCAACTTTTTTTTTTCTTAGGATTTAGAAATAAAACTCTTTGAATCCACTTCCGGTATTCTCCCTTCCGATTCATTATCTCAAATACTTTTGTCATAATAATAATCAAATACATAGAGATATAAGGAGAATTAATTAAACTAATAAATTAAATAGAGGGAGTATAATAATAAATCAAAGCAGTAAAAAATTGTAGCAAATCCGCCCAAATCACAAAAATTTCATGCACAATGACTATTTTCAAAATCATTTTAAAATTTAAATTTTGTTGTAAATTGAATCCATCCGGTATCACAAATAAGCAATAATAAAGAGAACACGATGAAGAGAAAAATAAAGAATATTATGAGTTGGTCTCCTGAGAGACGATTTCACCATTTTTTTATTGTGAGGTGGACATTAATACATCATTTCAATAAATTAAATATATCATTTTGTTTTTAAAAATTACATTATTTGCAACAAAAAAAATACATCATTTGCAATAAGAAAACACATTATTTCATTAAATTCATCTCACAATATAATGGTGAAACATCATTAGCAATAAAGAAACACAACATTTCATTAAATTCATCTCATAATAAAAATGATGATATCGTCTCATCTGAGAATTTGTCATAATCATTGATGTGAAGAGAATTACAATATCATGTACTATATATAAGGATGAAATCATATCATTTATAGGAATCAAGAAAGATATTTACAAAGATATGATATATATATCTCTTAAGTATATCTTAGGTAATGTCCATCAAATAAATATATTTATAACACTCCATCTTCGACATTACTTCGTTATGTTCATGCCTCGTTAAAAACCTCGCCGAAAACCCTATGGGATAAAAACAGTCGAGGAAAAGAGTACATGACATACGTTTATTCATGTGTTGCACTAGTTGCCTCATTAAAAACCTTAACTAAGAAAACTCAATTGGAAAAAGACTTAGTAAGGAAGAAAGAGTACATCTATTTGACCATCTGGGCATAATGTAAACCTTCAAGGTTTAATTTTCAAAATGTCGCTCCCCCTCAAAACGATGATAGTCAAAATCTTCATGATTAGTTTGAGTTTGTCACTTCACTCAACATAATAATCTTATAATTATAAACGATGCAATATTATCCAAATATGTACGAAGTGACTTTATGAATAATCTTCAGAATTATCACATGATCAAACGTTTTGAATAACAAATTGATCATTCTTGGGGATTTGATGTGGGTAGAAGAATACAACTCTAGTGTACCCCTTACTTATTTATGCAACAGAAGTGTATTATCCTCATACTGGAGGGTGAGAAATATTTTAAGTATCATAATAACATAAGATCTTCCAATGTATGCAAAAGAATATTAATCATACACATTTCGTAATTCTCAAAAGAAAATATCATTTATGAGTGGTTTAAAAAGTACTCAAACTATGTTTGATAAGAAATTTCAATACCACTACAGAGAACAAAGTACGCAATACGAGATCTATAATTATCAAAATCAAATTAATATTCATTTGTTCACTTAAACCACCAATCTCATACTTGGTTTCTTATAGAATATACCAAGAATTTTATACCTTGAAGATAACAAATAATGTGTTTATTTAAATGTCTCTTTGTAAGATAAGCACCAAATATTGCTAACAAGATAATTTTGAATATTGCATCAGGCCTGATAAAATAGCGTATAAAAGACACTTAAATAGAGAATTTCTGGTCCAAAAATATCATGTTATCTTCTTTAAGTCTAAATGAGACATTTTTCACTTCTGGGGATCAAATGACATTGGTGTTCTGAATAGATGTAATAGATCTCTCTAGAACTCTTATTATTCATCGATTGTGTTAGAAATAATAATAACTCATTCGGGAGATTGTCAATCTGCAGGTCGATATAATACTTGGTCTTATCCAAGTCTTTTTATTTCATTCTCCATCTTTAGGCATGAATTTATTTTCCAGTTAATATATTCCTTCTTAAGAGGAATTTATATAGTGATCTCATCACTATATATGTTGCGATATATTCCTTTACCTTGAGTATATAAAATCCATCAGGGATTTCATATAAATATTATCCTCCAACGACTCATATCAAGTCATGATATTTAGTAACTGTATATATAAATTTATATTTTCTGCCATATAAATCAAGAAGCACTTGGAGTATGTAGATATAAATCAAGTACCAGATATCTCCTACATCGTTGGAGTATGCACAAGATTTCAAGCGAATCCAAAGAAATCGTATATGGAGGCTGCCAAAAGGATCATTAGATACTTGAAGTGTACTGAGTCACTGGGGATCTGGTATCCCAAGTGTGACAAGCTCAACCTTATTGGATATTCAGACTTAAACGTCGGAGGATGCCGAATTGATAGTAAAACACCAGTGGTACTTGTCAATTTTTAGGACATAAACTGATAAGTTAGTTCAGCAAAAAACAACACTCAGTTGCAACTTCAACCACTGAAGCTGAATATGTAGTTGTCGCCAGTTGTTGTGCTAAAATCTTATGGATCAAATGTAGGGATTTTGTTGTTGTGAATTGAATCACTTAATCCAAGGAAACTCGGACCGTTCATGGATGTCAAAATAATTACCAATCGATATTAAATCCTAGCATGCTCCTATGAATTTAATGCAATGGATAATAGGGTTACCTTTTAATTCGTAGTGTCTTAATCGAACTTCGCGTTGAATCCAAACTTGATTCCACCACGCGATTTAATTAAATCTGCGGAATAAGAAATTAGTATAGAAGAACTAATTTCAAAATTTAATTAAAAGAAACCAAAATCAGAAGAAGGAAGAGGTTGTTCTCTAGATTAGATCTTCAGATCTGTATCATTATGCTCCCAATCTTGCTACTGGTGAGGATTCCACAAGACAACATGACGAATCAGAATTTCTTCTCATTCTTCTGCAGTGGTCGCCGCCCTCTCTCTCTACCTCTCTAGGGTTTCTGTATTTCAACTTATGAAATCTGAGAGGAGAATGAGCTATTTATATTACTAGGTTAAAACCTTAATGGGCTTAAAACTTAATAGGCTTCCATTGAGCATTTATTAGTGGGCCAGATTTGAGACCTAATGCAAATAACAAAGTGGGCTTATGAATTAATTATTTTTCATGTCCACAACCTATGACATAATTAATTAATTAATATAAATTATTTTTTGCCACAGAATTAATACTGACCTACCCCTTTATTACCACGTTATGAGAACAGACTGCATCATTCTCACGAAGACTCTGTCTGAGATGATTTTCCTATTGCTCGGCTCTCCGCTTTCAGCGAGAATCCTTACCTCAGAGCCAAAAGGAAGAAGGATATCCATACTATCAAATCATGGCTTTTCTATCATAAGGTATATGATGGATAATCAGGTGGGTCTGGGGAGGACTTTTCCTTCGTCATAAGGAGTAGAGGACTCTTTATTGGTTTGACCAGATTTGAGGCTCATCGCTCCTTCGGGTGGACTCTCAAGGTCGACCACCCTCTTTTGTCACCTTCATTTTTCCCCCATTGAGCTACCAAAAAGGGGAAAGAGAAAAGATAAGGATGATTTGAAGAGGATTGTGGAAGAGCTTCCAAAAGCAAGGTGCCTTTTATGAGCGCCAATTCTTCACTTGCTTCTAGTCAAGCAGTGCTCTTTCCTGCAAGAATGGCAGACCGCTATTCGAAGCCAGCTTTTTGAGGAAAGAATGATGTTGACACTATAGGGCAAATGGCAAGACTTGCTTATAGTGGAGGCTACAGATGAAGACTGATGGCGAGATCAGCCCAGCTGAGGCACCGCCATAAACTAGTGGTGAGACTAGTGGAGGGCGAGGGCGAGGATGAGGTAAGCTGACACGTGAATGGAGTTTCCTAAAATCCCATCACCAACTTCAGTCGACGAAGATGAGTGGAAGGAGTCAACAAGAGACAAGAAGAAGATCATATCAGTCCCAGAAGCAGAAGATGAAGCTTATTGATTTTCATTGTACTTGTATTTTACTTCTTTCTAAATGTTGTAAACAAATCAATGAAAAATCATAAATCTCTGCTTATTTTGAAGACAATAACTCTTTGTCTCAAAATGTTTTCCTTATTTTAAAATTGATGATACACACCCACGTGTAATCGATTTTTCGCCCTTGAACTTAATCGAGAAATATCTCTCCAATTAAGGGGAAAGATTTTTAAGGCAAGCTGAGTAATCAAGAGATCAGTTCCTGAGTATTAGATTTTGATAGAACATTCATTGTAAACTCAAAACTGACACATTACCAGCTTTATAGCGGTGGTTTTTAACAACATCAAAAAGGGGAAAATTGTTAGGAAGCATTCCTATATACTTGTTGTTTTAATGTGTCAAAAGGTTGTATAAAAACCACCAAGTTAGGAGTGCCTATAGATTAACTTAGTTCACAAACTTGTAAAGTCTTGTTAGGATATATCGAGTTGTAACAGAACTGACAAAACTGATAGAGATAAACTGGGTGGAAATAAAAAACCCTAGTTTGGATTGTTCGGAGTATGAAGAAACCAGCTACCAGTTTGGAGCTGATGACTCAGAGAAACTGACGGACGACACCAGCCTGGATCATCTCCAGCTTACAAAGTCAGTTCCTACTCGCATGAAGAGACAAAAAGAACAAGTTAGAGGAATCACCGAAGACCAGTCTTTAAGTTTGGAGATTCATTAAAAATTGATAAAGCACTAACCAATTCAGATTCCTCGGACTGGCAGAGTCGTTCTCACACAAAAGCAGAATATTGACATAATGTGTTAGAAAAGGACGTAGCAGGTGTCGAACCTCAGGAAAAGCGCCCTGCTCTCTTCAGAAAAGAGACGCATCAGATTGGACGATGCTCAAATGTCTCTAAACAGCTACAATTTGTATTACTCACACTTTGTCTATAAATACACGAAGTACTCAAAGCAATTCATAGAAACAAAGAAAAAATACCGGAACTCTGCTCAAGTAAAAACTTGATTGTTTCTATCATCAAGGCTATCTCTAAGCTTTCCGTGTCATTTATTGAACACGAGACTCGCAGCTTCTAAGCTCGAGTTATTCTATTTATGTTATTTCTCTCCTAAAAAGAATACAACAATCACTGCAGATCTCCAGCACTAGCCAATCAGTTCGACAGTTCGGGATGAACTATAAAACTCTCAAATTCGGAGGAGAAGGCTACGTGGTGTGCCCACACTCCAAATCTGCAAAGCCGAAGGGACCAGAGGCCTGGGCGAGTGAGCTAGTGGACTGGTAGACACTGGCATATACCAGCTAGCAATAAATCGTGAGATCCGTCTGTAACAGAAGCTTAGTAAATTTCCAGACTAACTTCTGAAGAGTGAACGCAGGACTTTAAGCTCCGAACCGCTATAAATTCCTTGTGTTTTACTGTTTTTTTATATTTCTACAAGGTTTTTAAAACTCAACACACTTTAGTGTTGAAGTATACTAGAAATGAATAATAATCTCATTTCTTGCTGACAAAGTGTTTTCTGAAATACAAACTGGTCAACAACCACCAGTTTGTGAGTGCAAGTTTTGATCTTAAAATCTCCATTGCACACTATACATGCTCTGATCTCAGGACCAACACAAATAGTTAGATTTGAATTACTAAACTCATATCCATTCCTTAAACTTTCAAATTAATACTCATAGTGATTCTTGGCAGTTAAACCAAACACCCCTAAATAAATAACTTGGAATCTTAACCCACATTAAAAAATTATTTATTTAGAAAATAAAATAATGATCTTTCAAATTATGATATAAAAAATCATATAACGATGTGAAATGCATCGATAGTAGCGTGTCCAATAATTAACAATTCAGTGTTTTCAATAATTTGAGATCATCATCTATCCCATTTTTCATATTTTACTATTAAAATTATCTAATTTTATTGATATCTTTTTTATAATTTTATATATTCAATCATACAGTTCATCCCATCCAATTATAATATATAATATTTTTTATAATTATTTTTCTATTTTAATTTAAATTTGATTAATTCATAACTATAATTTTATTTTTATAATTTTTTTTATTTTTTTATCATAAATCAATTAAAATATATTATATTATAATTAATTTTTGTTTTCATAAAAATAATAATTAAAATTAGTAATTGAAATAATGGTACACCAAATGAAATACTATTATATAATAGATGATTTGATCGATTTTCAACAAGGGAGATTCTATGACTTCAATTAACGGAAACCACGAGCGGTCGGGTCTCAGACTACTCCCAGAGGTAACTTTGCACATGGGTTGCAGCAAAAATTACAGTTAAAATAATATTAAAAAAATTGAAAACCTATCACAACCTGAGGCAGCATGCTAATCTCTGACAACTCTTTTAGGGATGTCAATCAGGCTGACCCATCGGGTTTCGGGCTAACCCTATCGGACTGCGGGCTATTCGATTCGGGTTGAATCGGGCTGAATTTTTATCGGGCTAAAAATTCTTGAACCTAACCCTAACCCACCAGTTTTCGAGCTGACCCGTCGGGTTGACAAGATTTACAAGTTTATTTTTACACAAGTTTTCTTAAAATATTTTAACAACCCATAAACAAAATAAAAAAGAATATGATGAACAAACATAAATAAAAGACATCAAGCAATCTTCGCAAAAAAATAGTTATAAGTGGATAAAAGGTTGTCCAATCATAGTTTGAAAAGGAAAATAAATCAATCCTTATATACCAACTAATTTAATTAATGGAAATACATTCTTCAACATATAAAATGATAAAATAGAGATTATAAAATTAAATGTACCTTTCACTTGGGTGAAATCATAGTGAGAGGCTAAAGATGCTTGAAATGAAGAAATGAGTAGGTAGGCTAATTAAGCGAGTGACGAGTGAACGGTAGTGAAAAAGGAATAAATGAGGGATTTTTCGATTTGAGGGTAACGGACTACGTCAATGGGAAATATAGATGAGATTTTGTGTGACGAAAAATTAAGTCTAGAGAATTAGATGTACAATTAATGGGTGTAGTATGATATAAATAATATTTGAAATAATGAATAATATTTAATTATATATATAATTAAATATTGCCGGACCTACGGGCCGACCCGCAACCGCAATCCACCGGGCTCAACCCGTTCGGTTCGCCAACCCGTCGGGCTCACCCCGTTCGGTTAAAAATAATTTCGGGTTGAAATAATTTTACCTTAACCCGCATTTTAGGCCACCGGTTTCGGACTGACCCATCGGTTTCGGGCTTTATTGACATCCCTATTCTCAACTTTAATATGTGCATGACACATTGACACTTAGATTTTACTTTCATATTTTTTTTTTTGTTTTTTTTAGTTATTTAAATAATATATAACATATCACTTTCTAAATTTCTTCCTATAAATAGGAGTAATGTTTTTCTCAATTGACATTTTTCAAGTTGTTGTTCTCACTTATTTCTCATTCCAAAAAATCAAATTCATTCTCTCAATATTATTGATCCGAATCAATCAAATTATCTAAATTATTTTCAAAATTCGCAATGGTCTAGTTCTCCAAATTTTGATTCTTATCTTCATCCCTATAATCCTCCTGTATCTAAAAATTCTCATTTTTCTATAAACCTCAATCAAACTCCTACCTCCCAACAAGTTCCATCCAAAAAAATCAAAAGTAACTAAAAATGTGGCTTGGTCTGTAAAAGAAGACATAGCTCTTGTGTCATCTTGGATCTTCCTTAGTGAAGATAATATACATGGAAGAAATCAAAAGGGGTCAGCGATATGGGCTCGTATTCACCAATTGTATCACGCATAATATGATAGTATGGGATGAACGAGACACATATCAGAACTATTATGATCCCTCAGAATTTTTAACCGATATATATGCTGAAGGTGATGCCAACTGAACGAATTACGAACTTGTCTAATCATATGGTTAACAGATCTCGACTTCACGACAGAGATTCTCATCACGCTCTTCAAAAAACTTGATTGAACATATATGGAGAAATTCGACAGTAATAATTGAGCATTGATTTATAATTCATGTACTTGTAATTTAAGTTTTCATGCATCGTATTTTTATTTTTTCAATTTATATTTTATTCTGTATTAATTATTATATTATTTGTTAAATAAATTATAAATTCTTAATGCATAATAATATTTATTATATTTATAAATATTTAAAATTCTTTAATTTTTATATTATAATGGAGAATAGATAAATTAATATTTTAATTAAAAAGTTAGGTTAACTAATATCACTGATGGAAGAAGTAAATAATATTAGGTTGTAAGTTGTGTAGTGGATGAAAAAAATTAATATTTTATTAAATAATTGGGATGGATACTAATTTATTTATTTTCTTTTAATAAAAATTTAATTCTTTCACGTAAACCGACTATGCTTGGTTTCAAACCAACTAATTCTTTGGCCAATGGGATTGTGACATTTGTTGCGGTTCTGTTGGTCAATCATATTCTTATACATATATAAAATCGATTCTTTTATTTAAATAATAAAATAAAAATATGTAAATGTGTACTAAAATTCATCATTTTTCTCTAAAATATATAGATTAATTGATATATATATATAATTAGATTTAGTATTTTTGTCTTAAAGTTGTGTGAAGTATTTAATTTGTTAATTTGCATTTTAAGTGTTGTAATTTATGTAATTTTTAGCGTTCGAAGTATTTTCACTCTGTTTATTTGTTAAATTGTATTTTTAATATAATAATTTGTTTCTATCTTGATACTTGCAGTTACATATTTATATCCACCATTTATATCAATCAATCAATCTCATTCATCTCCTCTATAAAAAAGTATCTCATTTGGTATATTACATTTACACAAAAATCATCACCCTCGTTACTAAATTCCATTTCTCTCAATTTAACAATGGATCCAAGAATTTTTTTCTCAAATCCTCGAAACTTCTCAGACTCTCAAGATTATTATCCTAATCTTGAGAATATTGATACTAAAGATTTTCAAACCTATTCAAACTCCCAATTTTCATATAATCCAACTCATGAAAATATTCAAACTCCAAACACAGACACTTCGAATGATCCATAATGTTGGAATGATCAAGAAGATCTGAAACTAATGTATGTTTGGGTCACTGTTAGTTAGAATACAATTGTTGGTACTAACCAAAATAGCCAACAATTGGATTCTGACTAACATTGACCGAAGCATACATTAGAGCCATATCTTCTTGATCAGTCCAATCTTTTGGACCATTTGAAGTGTTTGTGTTTGAGGTTTGGATATTTTCATTAGTTGAATTGTATGAAAATTGGGGGTTTTGATGGGTTTGAAAATCTTGAGTATCAATTTCATCAAGATTAGGATAATAATATTGAGAATCTGAAAAAATATGAGGATTTAAGAAAAATTTACCGGATCCACTGGTAAAAATTGAGAAAAGTGGAGT
Organism: Plectranthus barbatus; assembly: GCA_026898455.1. Classification (NCBI taxonomy): domain Eukaryota; kingdom Viridiplantae; phylum Streptophyta; class Magnoliopsida; order Lamiales; family Lamiaceae; genus Plectranthus; species Plectranthus barbatus. The sequence goes on along the minus strand of JAPKLW010000274.1, from coordinate 482,575 downwards.
TTAGTAATGAGTGAGATGATTTTTGTGTGAATGAAATCATCTAAACGAGATATCTATTTATAGAGGAGATAAATGAGATTTATAAGTGAATATGAATGAGATTATTTGGTGGATATGAATGGTAGATGTGAATTGATTGGTGCATATGAATGGTAGATATTAGGGGTGTACACGGTTTGGTCCTAACCGTCCAAACCGAAATGATTTGGTCGATTTGCCAAGTGAATTAATCGGCCGGCCGGACCGTAAATTTCAAACCGTATTATTTGGTTTGGTCCATGGTTTGAGTACAGAAACCGGCCGTTTGGACCGGACCAGACCGTTTATAGTTTTAATAAATATTTAAATTATATATTGTACTAAAAATATTAATGTAGTACATCTAGTGTAGTGGTTCAAATTATATTTTGGATTTTAAAAGGTACAAGTTCAAATCCTATATGCAACATCATATAATTTTTTTCTCCTACATTTTTATTTATTTGTAAACGTCTCTCCTTTTACACTTATTATCTTGTCAGAATTAGTATGAATCATAAACTGTGCAAAATCATAGAAATTTTATTTTCCTCCTACATTTTTATTTATTTATTGAAATATAAAATAAACCCTAAACTATCCAATATTACAATCTCACAATTTAATTCAAGTGTCGGTCGGCTTCACCATTGTTGCTAGGGGTGTAATCGAACCGAGCCGAGTCGAGTCAAGTAGTATCGTGCTCAAGTTTGATTCGTTTAGTTTCGAGTCGAGCTTCGAGCTTTTTAATCGAATACTTTGATGTTCACGAACGTTATCCAGCCTAAACAAACTTTCTCAATTTAGAATATATTTAAGATTTTCATTATTATTTTGAAGAAAATGTTATTTATTCCAAAAAAAATTATCATATTCATGCTCATATTCTAAATATTTTTCATTATTAGATAGATTTATCATTATTGTTACTCTTAAATCATGAAAATATTATTTTCATAAATGTAATTATTTTATATTTCTTACTAAATTTAGCTAACGAGTCTGCTCACGAGCTCACGAGTCGAATACTATGATGCTCAAGTTTGGTTCATTTAATAAACGAGCTTTACTAAACGAACTCGAACGAACTTTTATCGAGTTAAAATCCGAGTAACTCACGAACAGTTTGATTCATTTACACCCCTAATTGTTGCATCGTAATAATGTGACCTTTTACGAACTATTATGTTTGAAAATTAGATATGAACTATTATATTATGATGTCATAAATTGTTTGTTTCTATTATGATTGTCTTGTACTTTGTCGATGAGAACCATTATTTTTTTTTAATTTCTCAAATAAATTATTGCTAAAAATAATTTTTTTTATATTTTGACTTTGCTCATTAAAGTCATGTTCCAAACCGTTAAACCGGCCGAACCAAATCATTTTATTTGGCTTGGTTTGAAAAATTAATTTGGCCGATTTAGTTTGAAAATTTTTCGAATCGTATTATTTAGTTTGGTTCATACTTTGACCTTCAAACCGGACCGCGTATACCCCTAGTAGATATGGATAAAATTAGTTGGTGGATATGAATGATAGATACGAATGATGGATATGAATATATAACTAAACTATGAAGATATAAATAAATTACATTATTGGAAATATAATTTAACAAACAAATAAAGTAAAAATACTCAAACATTGGAAATCACATAAATTACAACACTGTAAATATAATTGAATAAAAAGTGAAATACTTCAAACAACTTAGGATAAAAATACCAAATCTAATACTAATATATATCAAAATCAGTTTTTATTTGTTGAGAAAATAAATTGTTAAGTTTAATATACAAATATAAAATCATTTTCTTTTTTTAATATAAATTATTATTTCTAATTAAATGGTTATATTATTAAATATATAAATATAGGATCAAGTTTTTCTGAAATCCGACTACGGTTGCTTGCTGGACGTCATTAAATTAATGATTGATTCTTGTGGCATTTTTACTATCCGCAACAAATTTCTATATAGTTTATAATATATGTGATCATTTATTCATTTATTTAAATATATGAAATGCCAACGAGTATAATCATTTTTTCATTATTAGAAAATAATTCGATCCTATATTTATATAATTTACCTATCTAGTTGAAAAAATGAATAGGTTGTATTAATTAAATTTAAAAAGTAAAACGCCATTTATCAAACTCAAGTCTCGTCAAATCTAAAAATTTATTAGACAATACACGTTGAAAATATAATGCAACTATAGAATATATCCTAGGCATTCACTCAAATTCTTGACAGTAAAATGAGATATGTTACGAGGTTACAATTTACAAATGAAATGTAGCGATTTTGATATATTATATTTTAAGATAGGATAAAATTTAAATTGCAAAGTCTCGTATGAATATGAAACGGTCTTATCATTTTTATTGTGAGACGAAATTATTAATGTATTTAATTTATTAAAATGATATATTTTTTTTATTGCAAATAATATATTTTTTTATTACAAATAATATAGTCTTTTACACAGAAAAAATAATATATTAAAAAATGAAATAATATATTTAATTTATTAAAATAATGTAAAAATAATGAAACCATCTCTCAGGAAACCAACTCAATTTAAATACATAATTAACTAGTATAATTTTCTCAAATATATAGTATTTTGTTTCAAATATATGTCAAATTATCACTTCTATTTTAAAATTTTGACTATCATTCACTGGTTTGTGTCTGTCAATGTAACTATTATGAGCAGCATAAGAGGAAAAAGAAAAGAAGACAAAAAATGCATAACATCCCATCAGCAAAGTTTGTAACACAGGCTGGGTGGGAAGTTTGGAAGAATTCCATAGCTAATAGCTTCATACATTGACAAATTCAGACACAAAATATTTTCATTCGAGTATTAAGGTTCAGAAAGCATTCATCATGTTCTTACACACTCGACTTTCATAGTCTTTGCATGGTCAGTTGGACACTTGAATATGCTGCATCAACTGCCTTCAGATTTCTCCAGAGCTGCCAAAGAAAGAAAACCATGCAAGTTATAATGATGGTGTCACATACCCATTGTTTGAAGATGGATGTGCTACAAGAATCAGGGCAAGAGGTGAGAGAGTATTTGCTAAAGATGGAGGAGAATGGCATTTGCATTTAAAGTTCCTAGTCAACAAAGAAAATGTGTTGGAACATGGAGAAGGCACATTTCAAGCACATTTAGTATTTAAATTGTTATTGTCTATTTCCTTTGTTTTATGTCCAGCTAGAATAGTATCACACTTTGTTATGCAAAAGGTCTTAGCCCTTGTATGCAAGTGTTGTGCATAAGCAGAAATTAATCAGAAAATATTCCTCATTTTACATCTGTCTTGTTTTCATCCATTTCAATCTTACAGCTACCAAGCTTTCTCTTAACAGCAAAAATCAAGATTTACACTCTATTAACAAAATCAATCACATAAATATATCAAGTTCCTTACTGATAGTGTAGTATATAATATAATAATACATTGTAAGACTAGGAAGGATTGCTGTGCTAGCCTAAAGGTCATGGGGTGTAGCACATGGAGTTACTAATCATGCACTTGCTTTATCATATGTTATGCAGTCCACACTTCAATGAGGGAGTCCTTTACACCTATTCATTCAAACTAGCTTTGATTTTTTCGAAAAGAGAAAGAATTTCAATGAAAATCACAACTTCAATACAAAATAGACAACGTTATAAAGATATCGATCCAGAAACGGAGAAAATGAACAGCAAATCCGCATGAAAAGAAAAAGAACTATGTCCAACAGTGAGTGCATGTGCGTGGGAAAGAGAGGCATACTGTTGTAATTCAGGAGCTTCTCAATGAGATCAACGTGGGTCATCAACATTCTTCGGCAGCAGTACCGGACCAAACCTAATGCATCAAGGGCATCTCTGCAAATACAACTCCGAGTTCAATGGCATGAGGAGCTGACTTATGTCCTCAAGAAAAAGGTGCAAGCTTTAACTACCGTATCTAATTTCTACATATAGAGCTTTGACAATATAACAATTTAAAATTTGATAAAATAGAACTCCCATAGGATTAACAATATAAAATTTAATAAAATACTTAATTCGGTCTTGAATAAAAGGAAGGAAGAGAGGGAGTTAGTGGACAACTTGAACTACCGTATCTAATTTCAACATATAGAGCTTTGACATACAAGATAAAGGGAATTATATTCATATAATGGCAGAAATTCCATGGCTCGAGATATACAGTAACAAAATCTAAGAACAAAAAAGTGTTATGATTCTTTGACCAAACAAACCATTTCGAAACTCAAATTGAATACCAGCGTACAGAAACCCTTAAAAATAAAAAATTAAAATTATATTGCAAGATTTATTACCCTTCACTGTAATCCGCCTGGAGCAAGTCGAGGTACATGTCCCATTTGTTTCCAATAACCTACGCCAATAATTTGCGAAGAAACACAAATTAAGAAACTACTGCGCAAATGAAGTGGAATAAATTCACGATCATTTCAAAACCAAGGAAAATTAAAAAGGTTACCTTTCCACAAGTGAAGCAACGGACCGGAATAATCATCTTGGGTTTTGCTAGGGTTCTACGAGTCTCTCCCTCTCTCTCTCTAAAACCAGGCTCTACTCTCCAGAATCTATTGACTGTGAAAAAAACATTGTTTTATTATATATGGAAATCCTTTTGGGCTTTTTCTCATGGGCTTACTTACTAGTAGGGCCTAATATCTTTCTTCTTCGGAGTATTATCCAATATTTTGATAATCATAAATTTAATTAACTCTTTTAACAAATTCTTTAGGTTTTTAATTATGTTCAAATATTCATTTCATTATTATAAACAATTTGATTTATTAACAAAAAAAAAAATAACATATTTACTTCTTTTCTTATACCTATTACATTAAAGTATATATCTCAAATTAGTTTTACAAACTAGATTCGGCTCACAACTCGAATCCTATGAAGCTAAAATCTAACTTGTTAAATAGATGCAACTTATTAAATAAAATCGAACAGCTTTTAACGAATCATCTCTCACAAGTAGCTTCATTTACTTGCACTCCTACCTCTTGAGAGTTCCAACTCACCGTGTGATTAAGTCTCCAAGCTAATAAATCATGAATTTAGCTTCTTAATAAAAATTTTAGTTAACTACAATATTATGATAAATTAAATTGATGCGTTCTTTTTTTAAAAAAAACAAGGAGGGCAAAGTAGGTCAGACAGTATATTGACTGAAAAACTGTATAAACTTCTGTGAAATCCGATCCATCCAACAAAACTCATGCATATTTCTCTCTCAAACAACCTAAATATGTATCGTTTGATTGCAAGTCGTTTTCCACAGTCAAATGGAACTAATCGACATGAAAAATAAGATGAAACTGTGTTGTATAAATCAGTCTGTGCCAACATCCACCCCATTCCCCCTCAGGAATTCCTTGGCTTCAATGATATCCTACAAAGCAAAACTACAATGTAATTATCTATCAACATCAACACCAGACATTGCTGGACACTACCAAGAATGTGAAGATACCTTTTGTAATAGGGTCGCCTCGTGTGGGCAAGTCGGAAACTGCATCAGACCAACTCCAACCATTAAGAGACCGTAACACCCAAGTGATACAATGAAGTAGAGAGGCAGCTGAAAGCATAAGCAGGGACTTGTAAACGAGGTGGCAAGAAAACAAATGTGTAGAAAATTCAATACAAAATGTATGAAGCTCACCAACCAAGTATAGCTCTGTGGAAGTACTGATGTTTGCAACAAACTGGCCCAGATGGCTGCCAGAGCTACCACCAATGACATAATCTTTACGATGTGCTTCATTGGATGCTCTCTTTCACTTCTACAGGCAAATAAAAAAAGACTTTTTAAGTTTTGGGCACTAACGTAAAACTGAATTTTGTGCACCAGTTTCTGTAGTGTCTAAGCCATTTTCTTAGAGCCAAAATCATTACAAGTTCTACTAAATTTCTAGCATGACCATTAGAAAACATATGACTGAGACACTGAAATTTACTGATCACTACAAGTTCGAGAAGATTCAAATGGAAAAATTCAATTGTTTGTTGTGCTGCCATCAGAAGGGATAGTTATATGATTATTGCACTGTTCCATCTGAACAATTATGAATGAAGGAACTCAAAGCCCTTGCGCAGTTCCCAAAAATCATATGGCAGATCAATGACACTGTAAACAAGCCTTTCGCAAGTGTATATCGGTGCTTTTCCAAATCACACAACTTAACATACCATTTTCTTTGAGCTGAATCATAGTAAGTTCTTACTCAATTTCGACAAGCACTAGAAGCTTACAAATAATCAAATTCCAAACTCCACTGTTCATTGTGTTGTCAACTAGCCATCAGAAGGGATGAGTGTATGATTATTGCACTGTCCCGTCTAAACAAGGAGGGACTCAAAGCCCTTGCTCAATGTCCCAAACATCATATGGCAGATCAACATCATTGTAAACAAGTATTCCCAAGCGTGTATAACCCTATTTGTAACTTTCCCATTCAAGAAAACATAGCATACCACTATCTTAGAGCCAAATCATTGAAAGTTCTTACAGAATTCCAACAACCACCAGAAGCTCACAATATAACCCAAATATCAAATTCAACTGTTCATTGTGTTGCCATCTGAACAACTACCAAAGAAGGAACTCAAAGCCCTTGCACAAAGTCCCAAAAATCATATGGCAGAACAAATTCATTGTAAACAAGCATTTCTCTCAAGGACGTATAAGGCCAGTTGGTTTAATCTTCCAATCAAATATTCTAATAAACATCTCATCAAAATCACGATACAGAAACTAGACACGAGCATCAAGTTAACTAAGCGCACCGAATTCCTAAAGTTAGCAGAAACAATCCGGAGCAACGCGTAAAAATACTCTACCACTAAAATCGGGTTCAAAGATCACACAGCCTATGTTCAAATTCATTCTTTTTTCCCAATATCAAATCTCAACAAGAAAAAACAAGATCCATATTTCAAAAACCACTAGGCTTGATTCACTTCTTTGATAAAGTGTAATTAATTCCCAAAAATCAGCATGAAGAAAAATAATATATAAAGACCCGTCATTTTCAATTACCAAGGAAGAGAGCATACCTACCAGAAGGCGATCTAGGTTAATGACTTTAGCCTGACCCAATTAGGAAATTCCTAATATTTAGTAAATTAGGTTTCGGAGCTAAAAACTGGTTTTTACAAGATAATCGCCGAGGTAGAGCGGGATGAGATCTCACGAGATAGTCCTGACTTGCTCGTCACGCGGCGCGGCGGCGACGGTGGCGGAGAGGGGGCGTGGTTACTGGTCAGCTTAAATTAGGGTTTTCACATACCCTTCATGGAATTACAGTTGTATTATTATCACAGTGGTTTTCTTTGTATTCTCGCTTAACAAATAATGGAATTTAATCGGTTTAAATCTGACTTTTTTTTTAAATAGTACATTTAATTTCTTTATCTTTAATCCCATAATCTTTTTTTTATTATTTTAATCCAATCGTAATTAAGCTATTGTTAAAAGCACCAAAAGAAAATTAGTATTGCACCCCACGCGATGCGTGAGTGTAATGCCCCAAACTTAATTAAGTTTTTGTAATGATCAATTGATTTTAATAAAGGGAAATTCCCGTAATTTGAAAGCATTCGGAATTATTTAATCGTAATTGGAATTTAATTAAACAATTGAGTTGAAAAATGATTGTGTAAATTTGAAGGAATTATCAAGTTTATAGTATTGAAATTGGAAGAATTATCACGGTTGATTTAATCATTCGGTTTTGAAAGATTATTTAAGGTGAGAGGGATTTTATAAGTTGGAATAAATGTGTAATTATGGGGAATTTTGGTATTGGAATATATAATTAAATACTTGTTAGTATATATATTTGGGTTATATATAGGAGTTATATACTCCTTTATCACCACATTTATCCTAACTAGAGAGAGAAATAGAGCAGCCCCCAATTTCCAAACCCTCACTGCCAGATCCGATTCCCGGCAATTTTCTGGCCGACTTCGGCCACCCCAGATCGAGCGGCCACCACCACCGCGTAGCCCTTCCTCCGAGCTTCGATTTCAGCTAAAGTGGGATCCGAGAGGACGAGTATTGATGGAGATATCGAGGTGAGAAGTTTGGGTGTTCACCACTCTTGATTTTCGAATTTCGAAGATAGATTTTGTTTATTTGGCTATAAAATCGAATTTGGTCGATTGTAATGAGTTCCAAACATTGTAGGGATCATTTTGGTACCGAGAGAGTTGAGGTTTATCGCCGGAATCAAACCCCGCCGCCGTGAGAGGAGTTTTCCGGTGAGCCTCCTTCCACATTTCATTTTTGGTGTTAGATTCGTGTGTAAAGGCGATATTCGTGCTCTAGGGAGTCTAGGAATTGATTTTATATGGTTGCATGTATCATCGGATGGTTGGAATGGGGTTTAGGTCGAGTTTCAGGTTCAGATTCCGGCGAATTTGCGAAGAAGACAATGCGTCCCGAACAGGACGGAAGCATCCCGCTCGGGACACGTCTCGGCGAAATAAATCAGCAACAAGGCCCCATCCCGTTCGGGATGGATAGGTTCCATTCAGGACAGCCCTCGACTGGGCAATAAATTCTGAACGTCCATCCCGTTCGGGACGGACGTGTTCCGTTCAGAACGGGTTGCGGCTTCCATGAGTAAAACTTGATTTTTGACTTGTTTCCTTTCCTATTCGAGTCATACTTGATCCCTGAGATTATATATCGATTGTAGATGCATGCTAGGTGTATAAGCATGCATGGGAATGTGGAATGAATCATTAACGTTGATTGGATGAGATTGAAGGAAATTATGAGAATCATGATGGATTTAAGTTGTTCATGAATTGGTTACTTAGATTGTTTGAGTTTGTCGTTTTCCTAGATCGTCTATCCTAATTAGTTGACCCGATTATGTTGTAGGAGTTTGAAGTTGAGGAGGTTAAGCTCAAATTAGCGGGAAAACATCTTTATCCAAAGCCTAAACACCAGGTGAGAAACTATTTAAATCTAAAAGCAATTGTGCGTTTTCTTTTCAAAATGTGTTAAAATATTTTGTTTTAAATGAGATGCTATGCATGTTTTGTGCTATTATATATGTCCTCTGTTTGAATGCTAACAACAGAGAGGTATTAATGAGACAAGAACCATGTACTTTTAGTGCGTGCGCTACTCTTATTAATTTGTGAAGGTTAGCTATCTTAAACATGTAAGATCGGGTGAAATGGTAGTGACCTTAAACCCTGGAAGGATAAAAAGCACGGGTGAAATGGTAGTGACCTTAAACCCTGCAAGAAAGAAATTGATTATTTATATACGATCGGATCTCGATGCCGTGTGTTCCGAGATTAGTGCACTTTGATGGTAGTGGGTTGAGTGAGTATTCATTCCCAACTAGTCATCGTAACTCGGAAGTGGGCCAACTTTCAGTTACAAAATGATAACATATATAATAACATGTTAAATAACGCATAAATGAAAATATTTTAGATAACACGGTTCTTTTCAACAAAACCCCGTGTTTATCTGTGTGAGTTGCATAGCATATTCTCATATATAAAAATATGTTTTCGGGCATGTTTTTCATTGGGTACATTAGTACTCAGCCCCTCGTATTGTTTATAAAATACGCAGGTTGAGCAGCAAGGATGGGAGTACGGGCGTGTAAAAAGACGAAAAAAGAGTTTTGTTACCCGTAGATCCCGAGATATGCATCTTCATATGCATATCTCCTCCACGTTGCACACGCTGCAATACACTCTGATATTCCCTCCCATCTTTTGAATGTTTGGTTCTGTTGAATGTTGCTCTTTGACTTCAGACTCGAAGTATCACTTATTATGTTATTTGATTATCTTTCAAATTATTTAAGTCTTCCGCTTATTTTAAATGAGTAAATGTTTGGAAAACCTGAACATCAATGTAACGCGACTCCAAATTAGGGAAGGTCAGTTGGGGGCGTTACAGATGTGGTATCAGAGCGTGAGTTTTTGGGTTCTAACCGATTTTAATGTATTTTGAAAACTTCGAGTCCTAGAAGTGTTTAGATTTTAAAGTCGGTCGAAGTGTTCGCTCGTGTTTACACCCTACTCCATCCTGCGCAACCTGAGGTACATTTTAAAGTTTAAGATTTAAAAGTTTCCTAATTGCAATTTAAATATGATTTGAGTATCTTTGAAAATAGTGGAAGATTTTGAAAGTGATTTTGGGAGTTGAAAGAAAGCAGTGTTTATGTGGATTGAGAAACCTGAATTGTTTTGATTTGATCGGATTTTGTGTTAAGCAAGAGTTCTAACACTGATTGTTGGATGAATTGAGTTTAGAGAAGTGGAATTTGAGAATGAAAATTTTTTGAGTTTGAGGAAGTTTTGATTTTGAAAGTTGGGAAATTGTTTAAATTCGGCACCTGTGAGGTGACCTTTTCTTGAAAATGTGGTTTGAATTGATTGATTGGTACTTGAAATTTTGCAAGCAGTTGAATTTATGGTGTTATGGCTATAGATGTGCTAAATTGTGTATTGAGCTGTAGTTGGTATATTCGGGTGTTGAACTGAGGAATAATTAGGACGGATCAGGATTGACTAATTAATTGTGGGCCTTGAAAAGGCATTGACTTGGGGTTGTTTAGTTGATGTGAGTTGTATGTTGTAAGGGTGGAGTGAAACGACACCTATGATTACTAAACTTAGGAGTTAAATCTTGTGTTGTGGCTGGAAAATCCAGTAATTGGGTTGAGTGTGTAGAATGCACGAGGTTAGTTGGTGTTAAGTGTGCAGAATGCACAGGGAGCCTGGCAAGTATAGTCGAGACTCGAGTGAGTGTGTTAGCGCGAGGATCAGTTAGACCCTCGGCATAGTGTATCGGAGGCCAGTAGTTGTCCCGAGACACAGAGTTGTGTGTGGTGACGTTATTTTGACCTTGGGACTGACCGTTTGTCTTTGTTGTTGTGGCAGATGGACCCTAGGAGTGCGGCATTTCGTTTCAGGAGCCACCCACCCTTTGAGGTAGACAATTTGGCCAACACGTTGATGGAGTACTGGAATTTCTGGAGGCAGGCGAGAGGACAGGGCATCTCGGACGCTGAGGCTATGGAGAGGACTACGGAGTTGATGCCATCTAGGTGGACCAGTCAGACCCTGGAGCTAGCCAGAGTTCATCGTAATCAGCAGACGGGTACCCGAGGGAGTTTCCAGACGTTCATGGCTGCACTCATTCAGGAGGCCGTTTTGGCTGAGGGTATTTCATCGGCATCCTCGAGGAGTACCCAGGCATCGGCGACAGGTGAGGCGCCGCGGTCAAGGCCTAGACCTGCCTCATCTTCTATAGCGCAGATGGTAGTGCCATCTGAGCACCGGTCTGGAGGATCTGTTGACCCCTTTTTCGACCCAGTGGGCTCCTCTGGGTACGTTAATTATCAGGCAGCATTGAATCAATCGTCGCCGCAGTGGACTCCAACTTCACTGCCTGCACCATCTATTGCTCCAGTTGCACCCGTGCCTACACCCACGTCACGTCCGAGAGTTCGACCTACACCGAGTACACCCGCAGCAGCTTATGCGCCACCCCAGCCCGGGTTACAGCAGGGAGGAGCTTATGATCCGTATGCTTGGTGTGACTTTTCCACAGCTTCAGTTCAGTATCCTCCGCCGCATCAGGATCCTACCTTGCCTTTTGGATGTCAGGATCCGCCGGCACCATCGGTTCAGCAGCTGCAGCAGGATTTGGGAGGGCCCAGCGGGGCTAAGCCGGTATATGACTTCGGTTGGGATAGTGCCGAGATGTGGCCGAGGCCGATAGCGAGCGGATATGAGGACATGTTTGGAGGTCATGGGACTATTTATGGCTACGAGACGAGACAGGCGCCGATCTGTTTATCTAGTGACACCGAGAGTAGCCGAGGCAGGAGGATGGTAGTTCAGGACAGGGGTAAGGGACAGATGAAGACGGAGGACGAGGAGGAGGATCCGTCTGAGGGATCCGAGTGAGAGATGTGGCAGACTCGATAATTGGTTGTTTTGTATTTGGATTTGGACATCTTTACGATGCTATGTTGTACCTTGTTATGTTTTGAGAACCTTTCTTTTGGTGTATGATGAAAGACTGATTATGGATTGGTATTATTTGGTTATTATTGAACCGTTTGAATTGTGGTATTGATGGTGATTGTTTAAGAGCTTTGATTTGGTGATGAATAATATATTGAGATTATTGTGTTATGCTCATTAGTGTGGTTTTGCAGAGAAAAGTAATGGAATTCATAGATCAAGGAAGAGGTCGAGATCGTGGCCGAGGCAGAGGCCGTGGGCGAGGCCGAGGCCGAGGCAGAGGCCGTGGGAGAGCTAACCCGCAGCTGGAGTATGAGAATCAGTAATGGGAAGAGGCCCCGGTTAACCAAGGGTATGAGGAGTACGAGATTGTGTCTGATGATGAGAGCGCAGAAGCGCAAGGCGGACAAATTCCACCACCGCATGGAGGAGTACCAGAGGTTTCATCTGTAAAATGGGTGGAGACCTTCATAAAACAGCAGCCTCCAACTTTTGACAGGACAGGAGGTCCATCGGCTGCTGAGGACTGGATCAGGGAACTAGAGAAAATCTTCAAGCACATGAGGTGCTCTGAGTCAGAAAAGATCAACTGTATGTTGTATCAATTGAAAGGAAAGGCAGATAGATGGTGGGAGACCTACGTTAAGTCGGTCGCACCAGCAGAGAGGGATCATCTGAGTTGGGATAGGTTCAAAGAAGCATTATACGAGAAGTATATTCCGAAGCAGTATCGGAAAGAGAGGGAGGTGGAGTTCTTTTTGTTTGAGCAAGGAAAGCTGTCTGTAGAGGAGTATGATACGAAATTTGGAGAGCTTCTCCAAATGGCGCCGTATTTGGCGGACACGCCACAGAAGATGGCGGAGAAATTCAGAGACGGCTTGTGTGAGGAGATCCGCACACAGTTTGCAACAATGAAAGGTTTGAGCTACCAGGAGTTGCTGGGTCATGCCTTGGACATCGAGGCGTCCAAAAACAAGAAGAAAATGCCTGGATGGGAAGTACATGAGGTACAAGCCCCAGCCCCGATTCAAAAAAGAAAGTGGGAGGAGCCGCCAAGGCAGTTTGTGCAAGGGCAAGGCAGTTAGAAACGCCATGATCAAGGCAGGCAGTAGAATTTCCAGGGGAGGTACGACAATCAGAACTATCAAATAAATAATCCCCAACCAGCTCCGAGGCGTGACCAGAGGGATGTGGGTCAGCAGAATTGTCCGAGATGCGGGAAGAGACACCCAAGGGATTTTCGGCGGGGAGAAATCAGATGTTTTAACTACAGTGGCCTAGGGCACTTTGCTCATCAGTGTGCCACACCCCAAACAAGATAGGGAAACCGGCAAAATTTCCCGAGGCCGGCAAACTTGCAGCTGAGAGCAATCAGGGGGCACCGCCAGCCATGGAGAGGAAATGTTGGGAACAAAGAAGGAGGTAGGCAGGGCAATCAGGCTCCACCGAGGAATCAGGAGGGAAACCAACAGGGTGGAGACAGACCACAGAGGAGAGCCAGAGCCTATGCCTTGGATGGCAACCAGGACGACGGGAATTTGGCAGGTATGGGATGCATTAATGATATACCTGTTATGGTATTATTTGACACTGGAACATCACATACATTCATTTCATCTGCATGTGTCGAGGCATTAGAACTTACGGTAGAGAAGAATAGTCAAGACCTAAACGTAGCAATACCTTCAGGAGAAACCACTATTTCTACCTTAGTATGCCGAGACCTGAAAATCAAGCTTAGTGAAAATGAGATCCGAGTAGTAGAGTTGAATGTACTGGATATTCACGATGTGGATATAATCCTAGGAATGGATTGGCTGTCAGAGAACAAGGCGACGATTCTATGTCGCGAGAGGAGAGTGATCATTCCGCAGCAAGGGAATGAAGAGTTGTTTGTGCATGGATTCAGAAGGAGGCAAAGAGTGCCTGTGATTTAAGCATTTCAAGCAACGAAGTTGCTACGTAAGGCTGGAAACCAAGCTTTTCTAGTATATTTGGAAGGAGAAGAGAAATCGGAGCTAACGGTTCAAGACGTGCCTATAGTAAGAGAGTTCGAGGATGTATTCCCGAAGGAACTACCAGGGTTACCACCAGACAGACAGGTGGAATTTACCATAGATTTGGAATCGGGAGCGGCACCAATTTCCAAAGCACCGTACCGTATGGCCACAAAGGAATTACAAGAACTGAAAGTCCAACTTCAAGAGCTGTTGGATATGGGCTATATTCGTCCTAGCATGTCGCCATGGGGTGCACCGATTCTATTTGTGAAAAAGAAGGACGGGTCGATGCGTATGTGCATAGATTATCGGGAGCTAAACAAGCTGACATTGAAGAACAGATACTCGTTATCGAGAATCAATGATCTATTCGATCAGCTCAATGGAGCAGAGGTGTTCTCTAAGATCGATCTTCGATCAGGGTATCATCAGTTGAAGATTAGGAAGGAGGACATTCCTAAGACAACATTCAGAACAAGGTACGATCATTACGAGTTTGTAGTAATGTCATTCAGGCTCACAAACGCTCCAACAGTGTTCATGGACTTAATGAATCGAGTATTCCACCCATATCTCGATAACTTCGTGTTGGTATTTATCAATGACATTCTGATATGCTCGAAGAGCGAAGGAGAGCATGAGCAGCACTTGAGAACAGTGTTACAAACCTTGAGAGAGGAGAAGTTGTATGCCAAATTCAGCAAGTGTGAATTTTGGTTGAGAGAAGTGACGTTTTTGGGTCACATCGTTTTGGGGGACGGAATCAAAGTGGATCCAGCCAAAATTCAGACGGTGATGGACTGGAAATCGCCGACGATGCCGAACGAGATCCGTAGTTTTCTGGGTTTAGCTGGATATTATAGAAGATTCATCGAGGGCTTTTCAAAGATTGCGAAGTCGATGATGCAGTTGCTTCAGAAGGGTGTAAAGTTTGTTTTGTCAGAGGAATGCGAAGAGAGCTTCCAGAAGCTGAAGCAGCTGTTGACAACCGCGCCAGTCTTAGCAGTGCCATAATCAGACATGAACTTTGGGGTTTACACTGATGCATCTAAGAATGGGCTAGGTTGTGTGTTGATGCAAGACGGAAAGGTGATAGCCTATGCGTCAAGACAGTTAAGACCGCATGAAGTGAATTATCCAACTCATGACTTTGAGTTAGCAGCTGTAATTCATGCGCTAAAGATCTGGAGACACTATCTCTATGGGGTGAAGTGTGCCATATTCACTGATCATAAGAGTTTGAAGTACTTCTTCGAACAAAAGAATTTGAATATGAGGCAGAGGAGATGGTTAGAACTCGTGAATGATTACGACTTGACGATAAATTATCACCCCAGGCAAAGCTAATTCAGTAGCTGACGTCTTGAGCAGGAAGGGAGAAGCTCAGCTAGGCTGTATGCTTAAGAGAGAAGGCAAACTAATTAGAGAAATTGAGAAACTCAGCCTAGAAGTAATATCGCCTTCGGAGAGAAAGAAGTGCGAAGTATCAGCCTTGACAGTAATGCCGGATTAGAGAAAGAGAATCACTGAGGCACAAAAAAGAGATGCAGAAATTGAGAAGCTGCGCCAGAAACTGAAAGGCAAGACAGTAGGAGAGTATCAGGAAGCGCCTGACAGTGCACTGTTGTTCAGAGACAGAATCTTAGTGCCGAATAGTGAGGAGTTGAGAAATGAGATTTTAAGTGAAGCTCACAATACGCCGTATACCGCTCACCCAGGAAGTACTAAAATGTATCAAGATTTGAAAACTAAGTACTGGTGGGATGGTATGAAGAAGGATGTAGCCTTCTATGTGGAGAAATGCCTAGTATGTCAGCAAGTTAAGGCGTTACATCAGCGACCGTATGGGAACTTGCAGCCGTTAGACATTCCTGAGTGAAAATGGGAGCATATCACCATGGACTTTGTGACGGGGTTGCCAAAGTCACAGAAAGGGAATACGGTGATATGGGTAGTTGTAGATCGTCTCGTCTAACGAAGAGTGCTCACTCCTTGCCGATCAAGATGAACTATAGATCAGACAAATTGGCTCAAATTTATGTCCGAGAGATAGTCAGACTGCACGGAGTGCCAAAATCTATTACGTCTGTCAGAGATGCAAAGTTTACATCTCGATTCTGGATGAGCTTACAACATGAAATGGGGACTCGCCTGAATTTTAGCACGGCGTTTCACCCTCAGACAGATGATCAATCTGAGAGGACTATCCAAACTCTCGAAGATATGTTGAGGACGGTAGTTTTGGACCGAGGAGGTAGTTGGGAGCCGATTTTACCCTTGATTGAATTCGCTTATAATAACAGTTATGAGGCAACAATCAGAATGGCTCCCTACGAGGCCTTGTATGGAAGGAAATGTCGTTCGCCTCTGTACTGGGACGAGGTAGGAGAACGAAAAGTAATTGGACCTGACGCTGTGAGCAAGATGATTAATATAGTCCGACAGATCCGAGAGAGGATCAGAGAGGCTCAGAGTAGGCAGAAATCCTATGCAGACTCGAGGAGGGCCGAGTTATGCTTTGAGGTGGGAGACAAGGTATTCCTTAAGGTTTCGCCTACAAGGGGAATAGTGAGATTCGGAGTGAAAGGCAAGCTACGACCGCATTATGTGGGACCTTATGAGATATTAGAGCGCATTGGTCCAGTAGCGTACAAGTTGGCATTATCCCCGAGCATGGGTAATGTTCATAACGTGTTTCACGTGTCTCAATTGAGAAAGTACGTATATGATCCTAGACACGTGATCCGCCAAGAGGAAGTGGTTTTGAGTCCGGACTTGCAGTATGAAGAGCGGCCGGAAGCTATTCTGGACCGTAAGATTCAAGAGCTCAGGAATAAGTCGATTCCGCTCGTGAAGGAGCTTTGGAGTCACCATGGGCGTGAAGAAGCGACTTGGGAGTTATAGGAAAAGATGAAGGAGAGATATCCCGAGTTTTTCGAAGCATTTTAATTTTCGGGACAAAATTTTTTATAAGGGTGAGGGGATGTAATACTCCAAGATTAATTAAGCTTTTGTAATGATCAATTGATTTTAATAAAGGCAAATTCCCATAATTTGAGAGCATTCAGAAGTATTTAATCGTAATTGGAATTTAATTATACAATTGAGTTGGAATTTGATTGTGTAAATTTGAAGGAATTATCAAGTTTATAGTATTGAAATTGGAAGAATTATCACGGTTGATTTAATCATTCGATTTTGAAAGATTATTTAAGGTGAGAGGGATTTTATAAGTTGGAATAAATGTGTAATTATGGGGAATTTTGGTATTGGAATATATAATTATATACTTGTTAGTATATATATTTGGGTTATATATCATTAGACATATATATAGGAGTTATATACTCCTTTATCACCACATTTATCCTAACTAGAGAGAGAAATAGAGCAGCCCCCCAATTTCCAAACCCTCCCCGCCAGATCCGATTCTATGCGACTTTCCGGCCGACTCTAGCCACCCCAGATCGAGCGGCCACCACCACCGCGTAGCCCTTCCTCCGAGCTTTGATTTGAGCTAAAGTGGGCTCCGAGAGGACTAGTATTGATGGAGATATCGAGGTGAGAAGTTTGGGTGTTCACCACTCTTGATTTTCGAATTTTGAAGATAGATCTTGTTTATTTGGCTATAAAATCGAATTTGGTCGATTGTAATGAGTTCCAAACATTGCAGGGATCATTTTGGTACCGAGAGAGTCAAGGTTTATCGCCGGAATCAAATGTCGCCGCCGTGAGAGGAGTTTTCCGGTGAGCCTCCTTCCACATTTCATTTTTGGTGTTAGATTCGTGTGTAAAGGCGATATTCGTGCTCTAGGGAGTCTAGGGATTGATTTTATTAGGGGCGGCAATCTCCAACCCGACACGACAACCCGACACGAACCTAACACGAAAAAAACGGGTTGGGTCAACCCATTTAATTTTCGGGTCAGTTTCGGGTCAACCCATTTAATTTTCGGGTTGGGTTCGGGTCAATCTCGGGTTGACCCGCGAACCCATTTGACCCACCAATAATATTAATTATTATTATTATTATCTATAAAATATAATTAAATAAAAATTTAATAATTAAAATATAGCCTAATTTAAGGTAGATAACATATCTATAAAATTAATAAATTGTGTAAATCTTATGTAACTAACATATCTATATTCTATATTCTATCTATTTTTAAAATAATTAACACAATTTATTAATTTTTAAATTAATTAATACATTTTTTTATTTTTAAAAAAAATTAAACAGGTCATTTCGGGTCAGTTTCGGGTCGACACGAAAATAAATAGGTCGGGTTCGGGTTGAGATTTCTGACCCGCGAAAATATACGGGTCGGGTTCGGGTTGGCGTGTCGCTTGTTATTAGCAGGTCACAACCCGACCCGCCAACCCGAACCCGACCCATTTGCCACCCCTAGATTTTATATGTTTGCATGTATCATCGGATGGTTGGAATGGGGTTTAGGTCGAGTTTCAGGTTCAGATTCCGGTGAATTCGCGAAGAAGACGATGCGTCCCGAACGGGACGGAAGCATCCCGCTTGGGACACGTCTCGGCGAAATAAATCAGCAACAGGGCCCCATCCCATTCAGGATGGGTAGGTTCCATTCAGGACAGCCCTCGGGTGGGCAATAAATTCCGAAAGTCCATCCCGTTCGGGACGAAAGTGTTCCGTTCGGAACGGGCTGCGGCTTCCATGAGTAAAACTTGATTTTTGACTTGTTTCCTTTCCTATTCGAGTCATACTTGATCCCTGAGATTATATATCGATTGTAGATGCATGCTAGGTGTATAAGCATGCATGGGAATGTGGAATGAATTATTAACGTTGATTGGATGAGATTGAAGGAAATTATGAGAATCATGATGGATTTGAGTTGTTCATGAATTGGTTACTTAGATTGTTTGAGTTTGTCGTTGTCCTAGATCGTCTATCCTAATTAGTTGACCCGATTATGTTGTAGGAGTTTGAAGTTGAGGAGGTTAAGCTCAAATTAGCGGGAAAACATCTTTATCCAAAGCCTAAACACCAGGTGGGAAACTATTTAAGTATAAAAGCAATTGTGCGTTTTCTTTTCAAAATGTGTTAAAATATTTTGTTTTAAATGAGATGCTATGCATGTTTTGTGCTATTATATCTGTCCTCTGTTTGAATGCTAACAACAGAGAGGTATTAATGAGACAAGAACCATGTATTTTTAGTGCGTGCGCTACTCTTATTAATTTGTGAAGGTTAGCTACCTTAATATTTACGCATAATTTAATATTTTGTTAAAATTATATTGGGTTTTAACTTAATTATACATATTGAATCTTATCACCTTTAAATAGATTAACTTTTAATATAGTAATATAATCTTCAATCATATTGTAAATGTGATTAAATTTAAGTCTTTATTAATTATATACAAATATTTATATAATTTAATTACTTAAATATATAAAGTCAATATTCAATTTCTATTTAATTGCCACATCAATAATTTTTTTTAAGATGGGTAAATATCATAATAGTCTTAACAAAAAATGTAATTAAATCTTATTGGTGTTAAGTTGGTGGGAATCAAATTACTTAATAGAACATAATGTAGGATATAATTTAATAAATTTGGAGGTATGAAATAGAATTTCATAAAATTTAAAAGTTTTAGATATTACGTACCAAAAGAAAATTAATAGCTTATAAAGTCACTAATAATGAACTAGTGGAGTTTATTAAATTTTGAAATTTTGTTAAAACATCATAAAAAAATATTGTTGATGTCGAATTCAGTGATAATATATTAGATTATCACTATTTATAATTTTTTGTAATGAATTTCGTTACTGTCACTATAAAGTTATTTTAGTAACAAAAAAATTGTTGTCTCTAGCTTTAGTGACGGTAAATACTAACAACATATGAAATTGTCACAAATTAAAAAAAATTGTGATGAAAAAATTAATTGTTGCTAAAATATTATTTTTAGTTACAAAAAAATTATTGTCACTAACATTAGTGACAACAAATATTGACAACTTATGAAATTCTCACAAATCATATTTTTGGTGATGAAAAAATTTATTGTTGCAGTAGATATATGTTTAGTCACAAAAATATTATTGTCACTAACTTTAGTGACAATAAATATTCGCAGTTAATAAAATTATCACTAATCATATTTTTTTGTGACAGAAGAATTTATTGTTGCTATACATATATGTTTAGTCACAAAAATATCATTGCCACTAGCTTTAGTGACAATAAATATCTGCGACTAATAAAATTGTCACAAATTGTATTTTTGTGACAAAATGCATAGTCGTTACAATAATTGTATTTTTAGCCACAAAAACTTAAATGTCACTGACATTATTGTCACTACACATAGTTTTTTTTGTAGTGAACGGTAGTGACCTTAAACCCTGGAAGGATAAAAAGCACGGGTGAAATGGTAGTGACCTTAAACCCTGCAAGAAAGAAATTGATTATTTATATACGATCGGATCTCGATACCGTGTGTTCCGAGATTAGTGCACTTTGATGATAGTGGGTTGAGTGAGTATTCATTCCCAACTAGTCATCGTAACTAGGAAGTGGGCCAGCTTCCAGTTACAAAATGATAACAGATATAATAACATGTTAAATAGCGCATAAATGAAAATGTTTTAGATAACACGGTTCTTTTCAACAAAACCCCGTGTTTATCTGTGTGAGTTGCATAGCATATTCTCATATATAAAAGTATGTTTTCAACATATTTTCCATTGGGTACATTAGTACTCAGGCCCTCATATTGTTTATAAAATACGCAGGTTGAGCAGCAAGGATGGGAGTACGGGCGTGTAAACAGGCGAAGAAAGAGTTTTGTTACCCGTAGATCCTGAGATATGCATCTTCATATGCATATCTCCTTCATGTTGCACACACGCTGCTATACACTCTGATATTCCTTCCCATCTTTTGAATGTTTGGTTCTGTTGAATGTTGCTCTTTGACTTCAGACTCGAAGTATCACTTATTATGTTATTTGATTATCTTTCAACTTATTTAAGTCTTCCGCTTATTTTAAATGAGTAAATGTTTGAAAAACCTGAACATCAATGTAACACGACTCCAAATTAGGGAAGGTCAGTTGGGGGCATTACAGTGGGAATTTTAATTATTTGTATTAAAATAATATTAAATTTGATTTTGTTCTTATCGGCAAAAATTATGTAAAGTTATAAAATGGTAAATTATAAAGTTGTGTAATAATATATACATCATATAATATATTATTTTTATAATATATATGTTTGATATTATTGATATCTATTTTATTTATTTTGTTGAATTATATATTTGAAGTCTGACATTAGTTTCTAAATCAAAACAATAGGTATATATTATTTTCTTAATATAAATAAGTTTCAAATGTATAAATAATTATCCACTATAATCAATTTAAACAGGATATAATGAATTGTTGTAATTGTTTAGAAAAAAGTATTCAAATTAACTTGTTCGTAAATAAATGAAAATTTATAAATATCAGTTGTTTAAGATATTGGTTTGAATTATGAAATGAATAGGAACTCCAATAAAATTGTAGCAAACATATTTTATTCATTTCCAAAACACTAATTTATCTAAACTTGATGAATTAAATAATTCAACAAAAATATACATTTTAATCATCTCCTTGTCTTTCTTTTTCAGTTATCTTGAAAATTATTTTCTATTTAAAACTTTCTAATACTAACTAAAGTTTCAGTTTTTATATCTATTTTTTTTTTTTTTTGCAAAAGAGTCGTGAAATTAATTTAATTGTACCATATAAAAAAGAAAATTGCACAAACACTAAGAAAATAAAGAGAATGACTAAACTGTAACAAAAGTTATTTTCCATAATTAAAAAAATATCATGATCATAAAATGCTCATTACAATTGCTTGAGAAATAATGTTTCATAAAAGCTATTCTTGATTAATCACCCAAAATAATGTTTCAAAATTATAAATCCGAATACTAATAGGTTGATCATCGCGCAATTTCTATGCATGCATTTTTGAACTTTTAATTACTAAACTTAACATATCAATTCCCAAAGGTAATAAAGATTAGTAAGTGAGAAATTGATACAATGCCATATATAATACTTTAGCTAAAATAATTTTTTAAAAGAAATAATTGATATTTATGTTTATCTTTTGATTGTATCCATATTTATGGTAAATCCAACCTTAAATATCAATTATTTCCAAGATTGTCATAATTCATTTTTTATCTGATTTATAAAAACTTCATATATATGTTCGTTCATCAAATCTTATACTGAAAATATAAAAAATAAACACAACACTTACTATTTTATATTAAACTTTAATATAATGGCCTAAATGTATATTATGTATAGAAAATGAATCTACAGTCTACGGAATATGTGCATATTTAACATATATTAAAAAATTTAGTTTTTAATATAATATTATTAATCTATATTTAACAAAGTTTAAAAGAAATAAATACTGTGTTTATATATATATATATATATATATATATATATATGTATGAGTGCGTTATAGTGGCAAACACCTATTAGATGAGATATAAGACATAATATGTACCATTAGATCAAATATTCAACGATCTAGATTTACTTTTTCTAAAAAAAAATTAAATGCAGTATTTAGTATCTATATATACTAAAAGAAAGACGTGAATTACTGTTTTCTACTCGGTAACATTCCTGCCTCTGCCTCTGCCCCACTTTCATGCAAAATGTGTATGTATGTGATACACGGCATAGTCAACTCAAAGCTTCACACTTCCCATCAACACAAAATATACTTATTAAAAAATATTCTTTCTACCAACTTTCTAGAAGTAAAATTAATTTTACATCCTTTATTTATTTATTTTGCAATGTTTATCTATTTTAAAACTCAACCCTATTTATGAAATAACTTTTCGATTTTTAAAATTTATGAGTTTTTTAATAAAACTCAAATGTCTATTATTTTTGCAAAAAATATTGAATTGCAAATGTCTATATTTATCTATCATAATAATTCCGCCCAAATTTCCATTCAAGCCCACCCAATATCAAAAAATCATGGAATGTCTAATCTATATTTATAGTAAAATAAAAATGGGCTTCACAGTAGGAGTAGTTGTAGTAAAAAAATAGCATGGCTTAATCATTTGAAATTTGAAAGATGAATATACAATTCAATATATGTGTCAGGCTTAGAAGTCTTCGTGTGTCAGAAGATAATGATATTACTCTCTCTCATCTTTTCCAATATTATAAATTTCAATTTTTACAATAGCACCAAGTCTTCGTCTACGTCACCAGCAAAGAGGGCGGTGTTCGTACGCATCACCGGCAAAGAGCGGTGCTGCAAGTTCGTTTTCCTGACATAAGAAACCGGTGAAGACATTGCTAATAATTCGAAGTTGTCTTGTCTGTCTTCCCCTTGGTTCAATTTTGGCGAGATACTGCTTGAGTCAAAGCAGAAAATATCTTTGGTTTGATCTCTCACATATTGTCGATCCTAACTCCACTTCGTGCCTTTATATCTTCAAAAAATGAAATTGATTTTCTAAATGAATAACTCACTTCATCTATGATTCTGCAAAATTTAGGTGAAGAACCAAATAAATCAACTATAGTTCTTAGTGACCATGATCGTCTTTCATCTCTTCCATTTGTAAAAACCTCAGTAGTTTATATATGTATTCTTTTATTTAATTATCTTTTTTTGTTTGACATGAAATTTTCTTTGTCTTCTATTTAAATTAACTTGTGTTTCTTCTGTAGCTCCAGAATTTTAGCACAACAAAACTTGGAGGTAAGTATTGTTTTTCTATTTTGCACGCAATTTACATCAAGTTTATTTTCTTATTTTACTATAAGTAGATAAATAATAATTTAAAATGTGAATTTTGATTGTGATGTACTTAACGTTTTATGGGAACACTACTTAATTTTTTATTACTGCAGTTTATAAGAAGGGATTATTATTAGAATTTAGTCATGTTATTCTAATTAAAAACTTATGTTGCAGGGCCTATATGGGAGCAAATTTTTTAAACTCAATGTCCCATTACATGTTCAAAAAGTATCCTATAAAAATCTCATTAATTATTTTAGAAGCTAGATATTTGTGTCTTATTATCTTTGTACACCAATATTTAATTTTCCAATACATTTGATGTCAAGATTTTTTAGCTAAATCGACAAAATGTGCGAATGTATTCATATTCATTATGAGTAATGTTTTTTTTTTTTTTGATTCTTTATACTTTTTTTACACACTATGAATGCGATTGCTATCAAATATAGCTAAAATTAAGTGACATTTAAACTTCTATATAATTTATTAGTTTTTTCTACCATTTAGGTTGTGGTAATACACCTCTAACTCTCCAAGCTTCATTTTTTATTTCAGATTATAAATTAGAGTGAACATATTACTCCTATGAGAGCTTTAATAACTTAATACAGAAAATGTATATCACTTCCTATGCTAAAATAATTTAGAAAATAATGAATCTGAATTCCAAGTTTACTTGCATTGTGTGAATTGGGAAGCATGTTGGTATTTTGTTTGTATTTATCATGAAAATAATGGTTTATTTTTGTGAAGCTCATGAATGTCAATATTTCTAACTTGAATGGTTCTAACAATTAAACCTTTGGTGCTTCTTGGCGTGAGTGAGGTTGTTTCTAATACATTATGGCATTTCTTTCAATTTTAATTACTTACTTTATTTAGACTTGAATGTTGTAATTCTAATTAACTTTTTAAATCAATCTAATTTTTTAATTATTTGATCTAAGTTCATTTTATTAAAACTTTGTTTAGACTTAAATATTGTAATTCTAATTTACTTTTTATCTCAATCTAATTATTTAGTTAAACAGGTAGATTTGTCTGGGACTCCATGTTATGGATTTCGGGCTAAATTAATATTCCAACATATTATGAATATTCAAATTATGTTTGCTCAACGCGCGGGTATAAATCTAGTAAAAAGTTGCATTTAAAGGATAAATATGTCAATTTTCTTTTTCCCACTTAATCCACGATTTGAATTTCCCATATATTCAGGGATATACTTCCTACTTTTACTGCTTTTAGTTTCTTTATACCTAGTGCAGTTAAAACTTACCCCCATTCCCTTACCGAATTTTTTTTACTGCCATTTGTGGAAGAAGAAACCAAATTAAGTGATACCACATTGGGTGATTCTGAACACAGCCACCATTTTTCTCAACATAGCTCCCTATTTTATAAAATAATTAAATTATTATGTGATGTTACAAATTTATCCCATCACCCTTAAATTAAAATTTCAATTATAAATCTTTTTTTATAAAAACTTATTTATCCCTGTAACCCTAAAATCACTGTAGCCCCTAAAAACAAACGAAATTAAAATACAATTGTGATTTTTTCTTCCTTCTTATCCCCTTTTTTCACTGGAGCTATTAAATACGGAAGCCATGAATAGGTGGGCTGAGACAGTTCATATCTATTTTGATCTTTGATATATCGATTGCGGGTTTCCGTCAAATTTTAAGTTGGGTTTGACATTTTTATTTGATGAATTTGGGAATTATACAAATCAGTCATAGAAATTTCTCTTCCCTTTAGAAACTTGGAGCTAGAGAAGATAATGATTACTTGAATAGATGGTGGCTGGCGGTTTTTGGTAATCAAATTATAAATATGTATGGGTTAAAGTGTTGATGACATTTTTCTCTTTCTTCACTCATGGATCTGAAAATCTGACTTGAAATCATGATATGAATGACAATGAGAACTAGCAAATAAGATAACACGTTTCGCATCTTCACTTTTTTTCTAGGGGAGGAAAGTAGAAGAAGGAGGAGAAGGGGAAAGAAATGGATACGTTGTTTTTAGGGGTTGAGAAAATGTTAGAGGCTATATTTTATAAATGAAAGTTTAATTTAGTGGCTATAAGGGTTAACATGTAATATTACATAATAATTTAATCTTTTTTTAAATAAGGGGCTATGTTGAGAAAAATGGTAGCTGTATTTAGAATTACCCTACCACATTATATTTATTATATTTGTTCACATTATATTTATGTTTACCTATATTATATTTATTCAAATTATCAATAAATCTGTATATTTTGTAATATTTTAATTTTTATATTTGATATAAACATTTGTAATAATTAATGTCTAATTTAAAAATGATAACAAAAATAAAAAACCAATTAGTGTATTAATAAAACATGCATTGATTGTAACATTTCACTTGCCATATATAATATAAAATTTTGCAATAATTACCATCTTATTTAAAAAATATTTTTTTTAAGAAAAATCAATTTGCTTATAAATAAAATATATTACACTATATTTCATTATTTTATGTGCAATAATGCATTATTTACCTTGCAATATTTCATTATTCTTAAAATATTAACACAAATTTATATAATATTTATACTTTGTCGAAAGTTGCATTATTTTTTGAAAATATATGCATTATATTAACTAATTCATTGTAGTATCTTAAAATATACCAAGTTTACATGGAGATAAGAAACCGTCAGTTTTATGAAGCAAATTTACAAGCTTAGTTATTGCAAGTTTACAGACTTAAACACTGTAAGTTTACGGGCTAAATTGTTGAAACTATATATTTACATTCTCCAAAATTTTACACACTATAAAAAAAAACATATATGCGAGTTTACGAACTTGATAAATGCAAGTTTACAGGTTTTATCAATGCACCTTTACAAACTTAATTATTGCAACTTCGTAATTAAGACATCCTTATTCTTCTTTGAGTTCGATGGATGAATATTGAATCCAATAATTTTTGCTTATTTTCTCTATAGAATTCAATCTCATCATCTAAAGTGCGAAAAATGTGTAACTGTTTGAAGGAGCTCTAAACAATTGGTGTACCGATAACTACAAAAATAAAACTTAAATCACAATACGTGAATATATGCAAATGTACAGGCTTAATCTATGTAACTTTAACTATAAATTACTGCAACTATATATAATAATAATAGTTAAATTTAATGTATTACGAGATGCATGTTCACATGGCTATAACGTACAAAAATATGAAAAACCATCTCAAATAAAACTAAAACGTACAATAATGAGTGAATGAAAAAAACACGAAATCAACTGTATTCACGTTCAAAATGAATACGCTATACAAGTTGTCCCGCCTCCATCATCGTTGTCTAGAGAAGATGGCTGCTTCGATTTCTTTGTCAGTGATGAATTCTTCTTCAATAACCTCCAACCACAAATCTTTCAATCCCACACACCAGGATCTCATAAACATTGACCGTGTTGATGATGAATCATCCATCATGGACAACACCACCGCTCCTGCCATTGTTCTTCATCATGTGGGGGCTTGGGCATTTGATGAAGGTTGTTTTCAAAATTAAAGATGAAGCCGTCGCCATGCTTCACTTTTCAGGCGGTTAAGAAGTCCAAACCTTTAAATATATTCAGATTAAATTTAAGTCCGTCAAATAAATGGAAAACATCTAAAATTTTTTAAAAAAACGTAAAAGATATGTTATGTTAATCATGAAAGAGATATATTAGGAGATGGTTAAGTAGATATTAAACTGCCAAACAAAAATTACAAAAACACCCTTCAACTAAAATAAAAATGGAAAAAAATAATCAATTATTAAAGTCAATCAACTAATCTAGGCCATTAAAATTTAAAAATAAAGGATTAAGATTTGGTCTCATTTCTCATTTGAGAGTTGGTTCACATATGATTACAACTCTCTTTCTCTCTCTCTATATATATATATATATATTATGTGGCATAATAAAGAGCTTTTGAAATATTAATTGGTGAAAATTTAGAAAGGTAGAATTAGTTAAATATGGAACCAATTTATGATTGATACATTCAGTTAGTTATTAATATCAACTTTGTAAATGGAATATTTGCAATATTTAATTAGATAAATACAAAAAATATATTTTGAATAAATTAATAGATTATAAGTTAAAATAAAAAGTGGATGAAACATATATTCGATCTTAGTATTTAACGAAAAATATATATTAAATAAAATATAAAAAAATATAATAAGATTACAAACAACAAAACAAACAACATAAATACATACAATGGTGAGTAAAATGATGAATAAACTTAATTGTGAACAAACACTTAATAATGAAGAATGATATTGAGATTACAAAGAGTAAAAGAACAACAACAAAAAAAGCATTTGATAACATAAGAGGAAACAATGAACTATATCAATACAAATTGACATAAGAGAACAAAAAGCCTAATAATTATATTCATTATACAAAATAATATTTCATTGCAATAAAATTAGTAGAACGAAAAATAAAAAAGACGATGGTATTTCATGTATAGAAGTACAACAAAATTAATTGGTGAAGAACTAATAACAACTTCATTAGAATGATACTCATACTACATTATTACCAGAATCAAATCAATTGAATTCTTCTTCATAGAAATTCATCTTCTTTCTTTTTTCTTTTTGTATTTCCCTAATTTTCTCTCTTGATTCTTCATCTAACTAACCCCAAAAACATAAAACAAAATATGAGTTGTGAGGTTCAATATTTATACACATATAACAATATTATTTAATGCTAGTTAGTCAAATAAAGTAACACAATATCTGTCATTGATTGATATCAATAATTTCTTTCCATTATTTGTGTAATGCAAATTGCAAAATAAACAATTTTTCGTCCCTTATTAATAGTAGAAATTTATTTATTTACTTTTATATAATTATTTTTAGTAACTTATT
Organism: Plectranthus barbatus; assembly: GCA_026898455.1. Classification (NCBI taxonomy): domain Eukaryota; kingdom Viridiplantae; phylum Streptophyta; class Magnoliopsida; order Lamiales; family Lamiaceae; genus Plectranthus; species Plectranthus barbatus. Next base: position 453,676 of record JAPKLW010000274.1, on the reverse strand, counting down.
TAAGTGGAAAATATTGATTATATTAACTAATAAATATAATATTATTCCTTAATTTAAAGATATAATTTTCTAATTAAGTTTTATTAAATTTGATACCATTAAAAATAATTAAATATAGAAAATAGTATCTCCGGGCATATCATTGAAGAAAAAAATACGAAAAGATTGCTCATATCTATTATACTATATTTATACATTTATCTAATTGAATAAAATTGTCTCCAATTAAATATTTTAAAAAATTGAATATATAAATCTTTGATATGCATATCTATGTATATAAAGAAACAGAAACATAATATTAATTGCATTTCTTTACTTGATTGTGTATATATAATTAATTCCTTAATTGTGCAAAAATAATTAATTACATTATATATATGATTGATATATCAAATCATAATATTATTTATTTCTAAGAATATCATAATATACTTTCAAGGTATTTTTTGTGTGATTATAGAATATTTAAATGATTAATTAATGAACTATTCACTTCAATTAATGAACAATTATTGTAACTAAAATTACCATATAAAGCATCCGGTATTGTTTTAATATATATACTAGTATAGCACTCGCGCGATGCGCGATAATTATATTTTATTAGAATTATTTTATTATTTTATTTCATAATTTTTTGTAATTTTATATTTATATAAGAAATATATTTAATAAATAGAAGAATTTATAAAAAATATGGTTGTTGGAACTTGGAAACAAGAAAATGTAATAAATTCCAAATATATTCTCAAATACTTTAGACTACATTTCAGTAATTAGTATGATATATTTTTTTGTATAATTTCATAATTTACTTTGTGATAATTTTATACTAAAATAATATGAAAAATATTGATTGTCAAAATAAAAAATTATCTTGTAGTATGTTAAAATAAATTAAGTTAAAATAGCAAATTTATATTTTTTATTATATTTTTAATATTTAATTTTGAAATACATGAACTTTAAATAGCTTTGTGATGTAAAATAAATTTATTCATAAGTTCAAAAATAATCGTTTATTCTTATTAACCTTTAGATGCATGTCATTGATAATAAGCTTCCAATTTTTGTTTTGCTTAAAAGAATCATTAAATTAGTTTAATTGTATAGGATGAAAAGTTACATAAAAAAAAAAACAAAAAAAAAAAGTACTAAAATTTAAATGAATTTATATAACAAAAGCTCTTCTTTGTAATTACAAAATGAAATATGATGAATTATGCATTTCAAATTACTATTGGTGTGTTGATCCTGCATTGAAACGTGAAACTTCGAGCAAATATGCATTCCTTTATTTTTATTTTACTCCTTACAAAATGCTCGATTCATTATCTTAATCGCAATTTGAAGCTAAATAATATCAACTACAATAATAACAAAAGAAAAACCTAAACAATGAAGCACAATTATATTTTATATTTGAGAGAAAATATAAGGCTGATGATATTGTAAATATGAGTGTCATATTTATAGTGTGAATATAGCCATAAAAGGATCAAAATTTGATCATATCTATATACTATATGAAAAGAAAATAGTGGTAGAAAAACTGTTCCCACCAAAAGTCTTTTATACTATTTTTATTTTATTTTTAGTTATTCTATTACAACATACATATCCAATAAAAAATAAGAAAATATAACAAAATTATATTCATCATTTTTTCACTAAAATCTCTCACTAATTTATTATATTTACTATTTTTTTAATTATTCAAATATTATATTTTTATAGGATATTATTTAAATCAAATCTCATAAACTTTATATTTGATATACTTCTTTTTATTTTTTATAAAGTTTATATTATAATATTTTAATGTAATATTAATGATAAAAAATTATATATATTTTAAAAAATCGCTAAAAATGTCAAGATATATAAATTTGTTAATTATATCTTAATATCTTAAAATAAGAAATCATGTATTTAACTCGCACATAACGCGGGTGTAAATTATCACATCACGACAATTTGTTTTTTTTTAAATTTATTTTAATTGATATATTTTTAAATTATAGCATATACATGTATTTCAATAAACAATTATAAAAATTTCAACAAAATCATGTGTCATTTTTCGGTTATTATATTTACACTATTTTATCTTAAAACAATGCAAGTATAATAATAAAAAATAATACAAATATAATTTTTAAATGTTAATTTTGTAAAGAAACTCTTATTTATATAACTTTTGTGTTTTACCTACTTATTTTAATTTTATCAAATTTATACATATATGTTTACCTTAAAATTATATTTCAATATAATTAAATATATAATCCATGCAATGCACGGGGTGCAAATCTAGTTTTGCCATGATTTAAGGATCGTATTTAATTTGATTACTAATTATAAAAATATGATGAAATCACTTCCTAAATTAATAAAATCACGCATTCAATTTATATTTATATAAAATCAACTAAATTTGGAATATTTTAAATCAAATCAATTATAATTTCCTAATTATTATTTTGACTTGGAAAAATAAATTTATTAACTAAAACTTATAAATCTAGTAATCACTTACCTAGTTATAACCCCAACAGGAATTAAATAAATTTCATTCCTATTTAATATCTATAATTTCAAAAATTAAATACAAATGAGTTTTATTTAAAATAAATAAATTTGAAATAAATTTATCTAATTTAATTCTATGTTCTCATAAACTTGCGTTATTTTCTACACGAATTAGTGACTTTAAATTAAATTTTTATTAATATATTTCAACAAACTTTATAATTATTTTTTTAGTATATTATTAAATAAATAATAAGATAATGATTTATGTTGATCATAATAAATATTAAGTAAGTTATACGAAAATAATTAAGTCTTTAATAAATCCAATCATAAATATTAATTATTCAATTGAAAATAAAAAAAATCAATTCATTAATGCTTCAATTAATGTATTATCATAAAATTACGCAATTCTTTTTCTCTAAGTTTTAATTGATTGAATTAATTTTTCTAAATATTATACTTTCAATAAACTATATATATTTATTAATAAAATTTTAAATAAATTATTAATTAATGATTGAAGTATTTACATATATGGAAGTAATCCAATTAAGCAATCAAATCTTAATATATTATCTACATATAGATTTATTCACACTAAAATTAATTAACTAAATAGTTTATTAATGATCAACTAATCTAACTTAAACTTACCACAAATTATCTCCGGGCTTACTTTAATACTCCCTCCGTCCCATTGAAGTAGTCCCACTTTCCTTTTTTGTTTGTCCCATAGAATAGTCCCATTTTCCTAAAATGGCAACCTTTTTCACACTCACCAATAAAATATCAATTCCACTACACTCACAACTCTTAATTCCCGTGCCGAAAAGAAAAGGGACTACTTCACCGGGACGGAGGGAGTATATACTAGTATAGCACTCGCGCATATAGATATAGATATAGATTTTAAAAAGGATAGAAGTAATTAAATAAGAAAATTTACTTATTTCATTTAATAAAAAAAACAAGAATTGAATAGAAATATATATTTTTAAAAAAAATTTCTCAACCTCACTAGTGGCCATTGACTTTCTGTTTCTTCTTCTTTAACATAAAAATAAATATACATTCTTGAATTCAAGAAAAGAAAATTTCTCACATACATACAAGTTTACTGCCATCTCAAATCTCTAGGGTTTTAACTGTTGATGAATGATGATTCATCGTGTGTCTTGACCCAGTATTTCCTGCTTGCTCTCTTTTGATTTAGGTTTACCTAATTCAAGCTAACTGCCCCCATCAGTTTCAATCCCCATTTCTTCTGCTCAAAGTTTGATTTTTTCGCCCTTCTCAAACCACTCAACAGATTCCTTGATCCCCCTTCTCGTGAATCTCTATCTGCTGTGTCAGGTATTTGGCCTTGATTTTTGTGTGGGTATAATGCTCCTCGTCTTCAACGCCTTTTCAACTCAAATGTGGCGGCAGCAGTGATGATCCACGCATGGATGATGCCAATTTCGGTTGTGTAATTGGAATCTGGGTCTAGAATTAGAATCCCTTGGTTCTAATCTAAGCAAGTGTAAATCGTAGTCGGATTGTATCGGCTTCGATTCGCAGTTGATTGATTGTCATGGCGGCTCCGCGGAGTGTGGTGGTGGAAGTCGGAAACTGGGTGTTGGATAGGGATGAGGAGAAAAATGCCGAATCTCCGTCGGGAAAGAAGTGGAAGGCAGAGAGATTTCCTCTCTCGCGGTGGGAGTTGGCAGCGGCGCTGGGGGTGTTTTTGGTATTTTCAACTGGATTGTTGTGCATTTACCTTACGATGCCGGCGGCGGAGTATGGGATGTTGAAGCTGCCCCGTACGCTTTCCGATCTCCGCTCGCTCAAGTAAGCAGCTCTATTATCTTCAAGCACTTGATTTTGATTCTAGGTTTTTAATGATTTCAATTGATGATTATTTAAATTTAGTTTTCTGCCATTCTTGGAGTTTAATGCAATGTGTCGTAGAATTTTATGGTGATCTGTTCAGTATTTAGTTTGGATGCATTGCTCCCTAATTGTTTAGCTCAGATCATTAGGATCTGAAGGCTTTACATTAGTTTATTAAGCTGTCCTAGTTCTTGATGTTCCTTCTTCAGATAAGCATGAAATGGATGAAGGAGAATGGTTTGGATTTTTTAGGTTTATTTTGGAGCAGAACAATATACAATTCTGATCAGTGCACTATACTCCAATGTTTATGTAGCGCTCGTACCATATGCGGCTGATCATGTGTTCTATAATTGATTGATGTTCTATGTTTGATGGTTTCTCGTTTCTATATAGACTGTGCACCAGTCTTGTTTGATTGTCCCTTGATGAACACTTCTTGACAGGAAGAATCACAAGGCAATTAAAGTATTGCAGCCTTTTGAAAATTTTTACTCAGAAAATATAACTTTATGAATGTTAATGGGCATTTCATGTGACATTGTTTGTAGCACCGCCAGTCCAATGCCTCTTATGTAATAAAGAAGGATGTTGAGTTGGATTTTGTTGATTCGGGTTTGGCAGCTTAGAGTTATTTATATCTGGTACTGGTAGTGATGTTCTTACAGTTGTGTGTTTATCCTTTTCCACACTTTATTAATTTACATTTTTTTGATGATGTTTCAGGGATCACCTTGCAACTTATGCTCAGCTACACCCTGCAAAGTTCATTCTCGGCTACTGCTCGACTTATATATTCATGCAGACATTCATGATTCCTGGGACAATTTTCATGTCATTATTAGCTGGAGCACTTTTTGGTGTTGTCAGAGGTCTTTTCTTGGTCGTTTTCAATGCCACAGCAGGCGCGTCATCCTGCTATTTTTTGTCCAAACTGATCGGCAGGCCTATTGTCAACTGGCTGTGGCCTGACAAACTGAGATATTTTCAGGCAGAGGTATATAGCTCTCCACTCTCCAGTTTTACTTTGTCATCTTCAGTTTTGTGTTTCTACTCAACTTTCCAGAACAATTCGTGCATGTATCTATGTATGTATCACGTGTTTTCGCTTGTTGAATTGCTGACATCGTGTGATTTTAGGATCCAGTTCTAAGCAACCTTACTGACTCGTAGTGAGAAGAGGTTTAGAAAGAGATATTGGAGAATGCTTTGACAACTTTGAAATGCTTTAGATTGCTTGATACAACTTGGGTTGCTTCTTAGTTTCTCGTGGAGCACTTCTATCATGTTTATTTCCTCAGCCATGTATTCCAACTCTTCTTCCAATGCCACTTGAACCTGGCTCTAATACTACTTTCTTTCTCTACAAGTTTGGGAAGGTAGCTTAGAATCGGGTCCTGAGACTGTACGGTGTCAGCAATACAACTAGTGAAAGCAACGGCTCCGTGTATCATAGTTATACACAAGTTGCATATGTTTACATACACTTGCCTTAATTTGCTCCAGCTCTAGCTTTAAACGCCTAATCAATGTGAGCTTGCTCTATCTCAGATAGCAAAGCGTAAAGAGAAGTTGCTGAACTACATGCTCTTTCTGAGAGTTACTCCATCATTACCAAACCTGTTCATCAATCTGGCATCACCAATTGTGGACATACCATTTCACATCTTCTTTCTGGCAACAGTTGTTGGTCTCGTTCCAGCCTCCTATATTACAGTCAGAGTAAGACTTCATTCATATTTGATCTTCATAATAATGAAAAAAGAATTTCCATTCCTCAAATCTTTTTCATGTTTGACACTATATTTGCATCAACCAGGCCGGGCTTGCTCTTGGCGAACTGAAGTCAGTAAAAGATCTATACGATATCAAGACCTTGGCCGTGCTTTTCCTCATCGGCTCCATTCTCTTACTTCCGACCCTTTTGAAGAGGAAGCGGGTGTACGAGTAGAGCTCTTGCTCTGGTCTTGTATACAACTACTCTAAATCCTTGGCAGAAAGGAAGGCAGCTTCCTTCATCGGAGGTTCAAACAGGCGAAAAACCGGGTTCACTTGCAGATCGTGGGTGCTGCTGACAGACATCTAATCAATCCTCGTGTTGCAGGAATCTTGAATTTTGTACTGATATATTGGATCAGAAATGTTGAATCTGACAGAAATCTAACTCAAAGGGAACTGCTGGGTATGCGAGTAGAGACCCTGATGTAGATACTGGTTATGGAACTGAATGGTGAAGCTGTTATGATATGTGACTATATATATATGGAAATTCCTACTATTTTATTATTACATGCAATGTCATAAATCTATTCATTCAATCTCTCTCCAAGAAAAGAGTAAATGAGTTGGAATCGAAGCCAAAATAAAATTATGAACCACCTTTCACCGAACACACAAAGAATGCATACTTGAGAAAGCCAAGCCAAAGATTTCCCACAAATCTTGAACTGTAGTCAGCTTAAGTTACTTGGAGTATTACACATTGCAGTTTATTTCACACAGACACAGTAGATACAAAGGTTGCTCGAAAAAAGCAAACTATGTCTATAAGAGAGTAATCATATTAGTTAGTCACTGCAGCTTCCCAGGACGGGAGTGCAGCTGAAGAGTCTTACTGGGGACAACCTGAAGCACATCGGCTCGTTCTGTCACAAAAGAAAACAAGACCATCAGTGGTTGATATTCACAAATAACTGATGCTATTACATTTTTGGGGAATATACAACTTTTGGGATTTAAGAAATGTATTTGTGGAAACAAAGAGTCAATATTGAATCAAATTGAACATATGAGGATTCTGTAAGTCGGTTTGTATTCAATGTCAAATCGGTAAGTACACATTAAGGTCATGGCAATGCCTATTCCAAGGAATAAAAAGACAAGAATTATTATGTTGATGCTTCTCACTGCTACCACACCTAGGCTTCCATCCTAAATATGTTTCTAAGCCAACAAACTTGCATTCATCAAAATAAGAAATAAAGCAAACAAAGATATGTGAAAGATCCAAATCAAAAATAGATCTTAACCAGAACAAGTTAAAGACTGTTTGGTATTCCCAATCACTAAGCTTAATAAAGCAAACATTAATATCAGACTGAATTTTCAATATTTTGTTATGTTCTCTTTTATTCCTTTTAAATGTACTTCTCTGTATCCAAGCCTAACAAGCAGGAACAAGATTTCCCTCCTCAAACAAAAACATAGAAGAAGCAAATTCCTAGACCAGCAGCCTTGAAAATATCATTTGCAGAGACACATTACAGGATATTCCACTTGCAGACTACACAAACTAATATCAACACAATAAACAGAGCAAACAATAAGAATAACAATAAGCTAATACATGAAAAACGGCATAACTTACTTGAGAGCTCAGCAACCTGCTGAGGAGTAAGCTTAGCTGAAAATCCAGTTGCAGCATGCTTGTAACTATATATCAGAGCTTCCTTTGCAGCATCCTCACTTTTCACCCCCAAAAACAATAAAGTAAATTAAATTAAGTAAAACTCCACAGAAAATACCAATGACTACACATCCTGCTAAGACTTGGAATTATTTTTTGTCCATAATTCATTTCACAAGAATACCCACTCGTAAAGAATTTTGCCTCAATTCATTTTCAACATCCCAACCAAGAATTGAGGCAACCCCACAAATACCACTTCTTATTTTCACCAAAAAAATAAATAAAAAAAATAGCGATGATCGCCGTCTTTCGCAAGCATGGATCGCAAAAGATCGAATCTTTATCATCAATCCCCAACAAAAACTTCAAAATTGAATGAAACTCGACGAAAGAAATGAACCGAGAAAGCGAGGGAAAGCCAACCTTCCAAGAACAGAAGCGAGGGTGGCAATATGGTACTGCTCTGGCTCCTGGCCTTCAGGCCTTTCAGTGTAAACTATGTGAACTTTGGCTTCAGACGACGATGAATCAGCGGCCATTGATGAAATCAAGAAGAGCGAGACAAGTAGTATTTGCAAATACAATAGCAAAATTGTGGACAGAGTAATTCACTGATGCATCACAATTTAAAGGGGGAAGTTAATATTTTTAATGCTGGATTAGGGTTTTGAGATGCCGATTATTGTGGGTTTACTTAAGGATTAAGGACCGTGTGGGAATTATCGATCGCATTGAATTGATCGATTTTATTTTTCTCTTCCTTCGTCTTCACGACTTGCTCTCTCGTGTGTTTTTGCTGTTGGATTTTCTGATGCACTTCGTATTGACCAATTCTAATTGTTGTTTTGTGGCGACATATGTTAGCTCAAGCACCAAGCTATTATTATTATTATTATTATATGGAGCCGATTTGATGAAAAAGGTCTTAACGTATGAAAGTGAGAAAGATGTTTAATTGTGTTCATTAAGTTGCTTAATTGTATTCAGTTGCTTGATTGAAACATTGTTTGGTTGTGTTTTAGTTGTTGTTTCATTATTTTGTTGCGTGATTAGGTTTTAGCTGTTGCTTGTTTGAATATCAATCATTTATTTTTTTAAATTTAATGAACATGATTCATTCTTTTTTCTCACAGGGATTTTTTTTTACACGAACTCTCTCTCTCTCTATATATATATATATGGGCAAAAACTTGCGTTAGGCAGGCCTAAACGGTTTAGGCAGGTTTTATCCATTAACCCAAGCCCAAACCCATATAATATACCCTAGTTGAGATTAATAAATCCTATTTGGGATGAGCCCTAATTCGGATTAATAAACCCTATTTGGGATGGGTCAACCCATTTGGGTAGGATAAAACCCGCCTAAATCGTTTAGGCCTGCCTAACCCAAGACCTTCATATATGAGGTTACCTATCCTCTTATGTTATATGAGGTCAAAATCTAACTATTAGATTGAATTTGGGCAATCTAGATTCAATTTGAAAATGAAAGATTTTCGGTGTATTATGTAATGAAACTTGCTATATTATTTGGGTATAATAGTAATTTTACGTCCAAGATTTTGTAAACGTGCAACATGAATCAAATCCCCTAATTGCATTTTCTTTCTCTAAAATTTCTGTAAAACTTTAAATAATCACTCAATTTAAATTATCTTTTCACGTATAATATATTAAATTAAAGATAATTTAATTATGTTTCAAATGAAATCCATATTACATATGTTCGAAATAATATATTCGTAATAAAGGTAAATAATGTATTAGATAAAATTAAATAATGTAACATAATACAAATGATAATGTAATGATATATTTAAAAGTACTGTATCATTATTTTGTTCTTAATTGTACATTAGCCGTGACATTATTCGTACATTATCTGTCTATTGAATGGTACATTATGAAATGTCTAGCGTATTTTCCTCTCAGCTAATATGTTGAATTATTTATTAACAATTGCAATATTATACCAAAATATGGTGTTATATTTCAAAATTAAAATAAAGCACGCTATAAAAAATAATGTAGTAAATAAAAAATAAATAATGCATCAATTATCTTATAAATAATGTAATATCTACATGGTTAAAAACTGCAACTCATAACACAACAAAATTTAACATATTGTGTTTATATTACTCGTACATCTATCTATCTATCTGGGTGTCTACATGTTTGGCTTAGAAACATATGGTATTTATATATTTGGAAAAAAGTTAATAAGAGTTTTGAATACAAATCAAATTTCAAGCTGAGAGTGCAATCCTGGCTCTCGAATGCTATGGTGAAATCCTCGGATCCCAGTTATCAGGTACATGTTTTTTTTTTCTTTTCCGACATGTGACTCAAGTTCGATCCTTCTTGAAAAGTTTGCACTAATGGAGTATGAGAAATGTGGTAGGGTGAGTCCTTCAAAGAATTCGGTGAGGCTGCGGATGGCCCAAGCTGGAGTGCAGTGAGTGAGTGAAGCCATGAAGGTGAAGGTGAAGGTAAAGGTGAAGGTTGATGTTTCTTCTGTTGGAAGAGATCTGCTTCGAAATAGAAGTGGTGGTTGTGAAACTTAAGTGAAGGTTGATGTTTCTTCTGTTGGAAGAGATCTGCTTCGAAATAGAAGTGGTGGTTGTGAAACTTACTCTATTTTAGCTATTCTATTTTCTTGGGAATAGTGGCATTTTTTTTCTTTTTTTTAAGCGCTCTTGAATTTAATTTCTTGAAGTTCTCAATTTTTCCCTATTTATTTTGTTAAATACTAAAATTACAAAAATATTAAATGACCCTCAATGAATGAAAATTAAGGAAATATAAATTTAAAATTCATAATTTGATAAAATATAATGACCACAAGATCAAATAAATAAAATGTTGAGATTTGGCCTTATATAACATTTGGGAGGTGGGTAACATATGATCACAACTCTATATATATATATATATAGGGGTGCATTAAAGTCACAAGTGGTCTCTTAGATGGGAGATGAGAATGAATCCTGTACATCCAAATATGTGTTCGGACGATTGAGATCAATTTGATGGGCGAAATTAAAAAGGTGCATTCGGTAATAAAAAAAAGTTGCAGAGTAAGGGTATTTATGTAAAGATGTAAACCCAACTACTAGGAATTAATTCAAATTCCTTGAAATTCGCGCATATTGCATGCGTGGGATTTTCATTCCGAAAATATAGAGTACGAAAACCAAATTTCCCCCAAAAAATTTGATTTGGCATTTCTCTGAAATTATCTCGCATAAATTCTCCCCGATTTCTGAGTTTCTTCTCAAAACTGCATTCGAGCATAGGAAAAAAACTAAAACCCAGATGAATTCCGTAGAACAGGTAAAAAATTTCACATTCAACAGTTTAATAGATTATTTGGGTTGCAGAAACAGTGTTTTAAGTTTTTCTAAAACCTCAATCAATCTATGAAATACTGCAACTTTACAGGCGTATATAATGCAAATTTACAGGCTTAAATAATGCAACTTACATCAAAAAAATAAACAGCTATGTTCTAAAAACTTCAATCATCCCATTAAAGATACTGCAACAGTATAGACGTATATAATGCAAATTTACAGTCTTAAATAATGTAACTTACATCAAAGAATTAAATAACTATATTCTAAGAACTTCAATCATCCCATTAAAAATACTGCAACTTTGCAGGCGTATATAATGCAAATTTACAGGCTTAAATAATGCAACTTATATCTAAAAATTAAAAAAAGCCCATAAATAAACAATTAAATTGTTGAGGCGAAAATTAACAACACTCACTCCTCTGTCGAGTTTTTTCTTCGATTTTGGTGTTGTTAACTGCAATATCAAATTCCCAACATCTTGTTTAGTTGGGAAGACCATTGTAAGAGATTCTTGAATGAATTGGTTCAGTTTTGCAACCATTTGTACTCTTTTCCACCGATCTCGTTGCACCATCTTCATTTTCTTTGTTGCAGATAGGTTAAAATGTGGTGGGGTGGGATAGCGACGTCGTCACTAGCGGAAGAGAGAGAGAACGATAATGTCGGCGGATGGTGGGAGAACGAACATACAGATTGATTTTCTTCAATCGTTTTGAATTGTATGGATGAAGATACGGAATGATTTTCTTCAAACGTGTTGAATTGTAGGAATGAAGATACAAATAGCAAAATTCAAAGATAGAGAGGATCATACATTCCATGAATTCAGGATCTGGAAGAAAGCTTGGGTCTTTTCGGAGTACTTGGCCATGAACCTGCATAGGGCTGCAAGTCTCCCGATGAGCTTTTGGACCTCCTTGGAATTCCTAGGATAAGGTAACTAGTGAATGGCCTTGATCTGCATAGGTCTGCTTTGATTCCCCTTTTGGTCACCATGTAACGAAGGAACTTGCCGGAGAACACTCCAAATGCGCATTTAGCAGGGTTGAGCTTCATGTTGTACTTCTCAAGTGTTTCAAAGGCTTCGCGCAGGTGTGTCACGTGGTCTTTCGCCTTGAGGGACTTGACCAAGATGTCATTGACGTATACTTCCATGGTCCGTCCTATGAGATGTTCGAACATCTTGTTCACCAGCCTCCGGTAGGTGGACCATGCATTCTTGAGGCCAAAAGACATCACTTCATAATAATAGATTCCTTTATTGGTCATAAAAGTTGTCTTCTCTTGATCCGAGGGGTGCATCTGGATCTGGTTATACCCCGAAAATACGTTCATGATCAGTAGGTCGTGTCTAGCGGTTGCATTCACAATGCTATCGATGTGAGGTAGCAGATAAGGGTCCTTGGGACATGTTTTGTTTAGGTATGTGAAGTCTATACAAACGCGGTTCTTCCCGTTCTTCTTCTTCACAACCACCACATTCGCCAACCAAGTAGGGTACTTGACTTTCCGGACTGATCCGATACTTAGAAGTTTGTTGATTTCCTCATTGATGGCATAGTTCTTTTCGGCGGTGAACTTTCGCCGCCTTTGTTGAACAAGTTTTCGGTGTGAGTCTACTTGTAGCTTATGAGTCATCACTTCTGGATCGATACCTGTCATGTCACGATGTGACCAAGCGAACACGCTACACATGGATCTCATGAACTGTAGGAACTCAGAGCAAAGTTCTGGATCTAGTTCCGCCCCTATGAAAGTAGTCTTGGTAGTATCTTGTTCGTCCAAATTGACCTCTTCAAGGTCTTCTGGTGGTGTGGATTTGGTTGGTTCCTCTATGATGTTCACTGCCTTGAGGCTTGTGTAGTAGCATTCTCTGGAAGCCATTTGCTCACCATGGATATAGTGAATTCCCCATCTTGTGGGTAATTTGACCACTTGGTGGTATGTTGAGGGGACGACTTAAAGCTCGCGCAACCAAGGTCTTCTTTGAATAGCATTGTATGCTGAGGGTGCATCCACCACTTGGAAGGTGAGGTCCAGGTTTTTACTTCTGCAGTATACTGGGAGATGCACGTCTCCCAGTGTGTTCCTTTTTTCTCCTCTGAACCCGGTCAGTTGGGTTATGTTCCCGACAAGATTGGACTTAGGGACGTCCATCTCCTTAAAGGCTTGGAGGAATAGTACATTCATCGAGCTACCACTATCCACTAGGATTAGGCGGACGCAACAATTGGAGATTGGGAGCGAGATCACCAGCGCATCATGGTGTGGGTGATAGATCTTGGGTGATTCATGCTCCGGGTTCTTGCGAGGTATGTTATCGGTGTTCTTAACGACGCAACATGCTCTTTTCGCCAATGTCTGATTTATTCCGCTGACTTCCAAGCCTCTGGTGATGTAATGCACCATCTTTTTGATTGTAGGGGAAGCCAGCGGTAGCTTGCCACCTTCTACTTTCTTGTCGGAGAAGGCCTTCCCATGGGTCCAAATCTTCTTTTCCTTAGGAAAGAGGTATTCCATGAGCAATCCTTTCTTTAATAACTCGAACCTCGATCCTCGAGGCTCTGCAATCCTCCATCCGGTGATCATTGTCTTTGTGGAATTCACAAAACTTCTTTGTATCCCGTGTGGCGGGGTCAGTCATCATCTTTGGCGGCCATCTTACAACCCTTAGCATCTGTTTTAGCATGTTGTTTACCAGGTTTGCGGGCTCAATACTCAGTGTGAAATCGGGCACAAAGGGGGTGTCGGCCTGCGCCGGGCGAGTATAAGGGTGTGGTCTTGTATCCTTTTTATCGTGGAGGTCATGCTTGTCCTCCTTTGTAGCTCAGTTTGTAGTCCTCAGGGCATTCCTTTATGACACCCATTATGATTCGTTCTCTTCCCACTTGATTCGAGCCCCTACTTTGTTGAGGGCATCATCCAGTGTCTGGCGAGGATGTAGAGTTAGTTCCTTGTAAGGTCGCAGTCCACGTCGATACCCTTCCAAGAAGCCCCAATCGCAGTGGACTGCAGACAGTTCAGGATGTTGACTAATTCCTTGTTAAAGCAACCCACATACGAGCGTAGGGTCTCCCGCAACTTTTGGATTATGGCATAGAGTTCGTCAGGATGCTTCTCAAGCTTCCGGCTACTCGTGTATTGACACCGATAGAGATGATATAGTTTCGCAAACGTGGATATGGATCCTCAGGGAAGGCTCACGAACCACTCTAAGACTGGTCCAGTTAGACTGGACTCAAAGTTCTAGCACATGCAAGCCTCCCTCATGCCTGTGGTTATGGATGCACTGAACATCATTTTCTTGTTGATTGTGATATGGTTCTCTGGATCCGTGGTCCTGTTATACAGGACAAAATGCGGTGGGGCGAATCCAGCAGGGATGTCAACATTGGCAATATCGGGAGCAAAATGGGAATCCGCATAGCTTTCCCTTGCAATGTTCTTTTCAGGAGGCGACACTCCTAGATTGCGAGCCAGTAAGGACTTGATGTAGTTCATTCGACTCTCAATATTTCCTTTGATCAGGCTCAAAGCCATCACTGCGATCATCGTGGCATCTCCTTTGTTAGCCCCAGTCCCGGGTCTTCTCTTGGTATTGGGAAGGATGTGTTGCCCACGACCGCTAGTGTTGTGGTCAAAGTCCGTGTTTAGGTTCCTTGGTGTGATCGGAGGGGGTAGCGCAGATTTTTTGGGTCCATCACCATGGTTGACGGTCCGTTGCAGGTCTTGCCGCCTGAATGCACTAATTCTCCTCTTGCAACTCTCGGGGAACTCTCATCATTTGTTCCATCTGCTGGTTTATCCTTGCGAGCTCTCGTTCCACGTCCTTCACTTGGTTTATAATTTGTGCCACGTTCGAGTCGCTCATTGCCGACAAAGGAGATGGAGGGAAGCTCAGAGCCATCTGCATTGCTCGATTGTGCTCCATTCCCAGGAGGAGGTTCTGGAGTGCTCCTGTTCGAGTTTCCACTGCTTCCGCTCCCCTGGACGGCAAGCTTTAAGCGCCCGAACTCACGGTCGGAGCTTGTTCTTCAACCATTTCCTGCAAAACTAATCAGATTTTGTTCCAAATGCCCCACGATGGGCGCCTAATTGTTGAGGTTCGATTTGATAATATAGGGTGATAACTCTCTTAAAGAGTTATTGTTTTGTGTCTAAGTTGTGGTT
>JAPKLW010000274.1:408045-423322 GCA_026898455.1 Plectranthus barbatus | reverse complement strand
CATACGTGCACTTGCGTATAAATTTCATAGCTACTAGCACAACAACATAGGGACCCTTGGAACTTAAGCAAAATAGTTAAAAAAACAATAAAAATGCAATATCTAGACCACCAAGAATGAAGCGTACGTTAAGAAAATGTAAAGTATTGTGATGAAAATGACCTAGCAGCTCATCTTTTATCGTTCAATCAGAGTTGTTACAACCCTAGAAGATTTAGGAGGTAGTTCCAGCTTTTCGAAGGTCGTCGCGGGAGGTTGATGGTTGCGTCCTTTTCGAAAGTCGTTCAACTAGGGTTCCTCGACGGGTATCCGAATTGTATGCAGTTGGGTCATTATCTGCTTTGACTTATTCCCAGTTGGCGAAGTGGGGAACTTGGGGGTACTTCCGATTCTTGCAGGGCAGTTGAGTTCGGATCTTCAACAATCTTTCGAATTTCGCGTGGTTCAGGATTCTTAATCTTCTAGGTAGGTTGTGAGCTATGGATCTCTAGCTCTAGGTCGTGCTTTTTGGGACCTTGATCTTGCTTGTAGTTCGTGGCGTAGGACCTTAGTTGTGGTTCTTGGTCTGGGACCTAGGATATGGTTCGTGGTCCCGTGGGTAGCCTTTGATGGATTGTATGAGCTTCAGGCTGAGACCTCCAAGTGGTGGGCTTTCGTGTCTGGACTGTAGGTAACCGTATTGGTCCTGAGCTGATTTAATTAAACCAACTAAATTTGGGCCCAACAAAAAGAGCATAGCATAGTTACCTATTTACCTAACTACAAGTTGGGCCCGGCCACATTGAACAATATTAATTTACGAGAAGACCATAATATTTTTAATATTGGGTAATGTAAAGTTATATTAAATCGGGCCTGCCCGCAACATCTAATCTAACTAAAAAGATAGTACATGTAACTAGCGGATCTAAAAGTCAAAAGCGTGTCAGAGTATCAAACTCGAGATTTCTAGTTTATTAATTAATTGAAATTATTATTATGATTTTTGGGGTCAAATTTTGTTAGGCCCAAAAACAATCATCAATATCGGTTCAGGTACAAATAAAAATCTATTTGGCATCTTAACCCACAAAAGATCATAATCGAAGTCAGATATCAAAATTCTCATCGGAGCCAAACAAAGTTCCAACGACTGAAGTGCCTGGTCCAAAGCAAGAGGATCTAGGTCCGAGACAAGCCTCGATCAGGCCGGGTTCAATATCGGGTCATGAACAACAATTTTCATTGGACTCACAAAATGATTGTTGTTAAACTTGGTCCTAACACTCCTATGCATGAAAGGCATTATAAATCCCATTCTTTGCGGCAACTAGCAAGGAACCAAGGACGATAAAAATAATATTAAATTGTAGATTATTAAAAGGTTGGGTCACGATCGGTCATTAATGGGGATAATCTTAATCTCTCGTAGGCCAATCCATTATTATAATTATACTATTATACTAACAAAATATTGAAAAACACACTCACTAAATAAAGTATCGACAGTTATTTCTAACAAGATCAAGCATACAAACCAAATCATTATCTCAAACATTCGTCATATGCATCTTACACGTTACATACTACTAAACCAATTAGTAAAAAATCCACTTAAAACAATGACGACGCATCTCTCTCCCTCTCTCTCTCTAGGAATTAGGGATATAATGGCATAAATAATGAAAGACGACATTGATATTTTTATTTAATTAATTTTGAATATTTAATAGAAGTGTCCTTTATTGCAGTTAGTCGTGCACGTTACGTTAGGATCTAATGACCCTTACCGTTTTCAACAAAACAAAGTTGTCGGCTCATACATTCTCAACCCCAATCACATACTCTTTCTAATCAATAAATAAAGGCAAAAACTTGCATTAGACACGCCTAAACGGTTTAGGCGGATTTTATTCATATCCAAATGAGTTCACTCATCTTAAATAGAGTTTATTAAACACTAATTAGAATATATTAAATTGATTTGACTTGGGTTAATGAATAAAACCCACTTAAACGATTTAGACGTGCCTAGCCTGAGACATTCCTATAAATAAATAAACGATCGATTTCTAAATTTTTGGCCCTTTAAGAATAAATCACATCCACACACGCAGACACACGTGATTAACTAATTATAATACAAAAATTATAAGTTTTATTTAGTGTATAATCATTAATCACCTTTAAATTTACTTTCAACGTTTTTTGGTTTTAAAGTTTTATCAAAATATTCACTTCAATTAATTAAAAATATTATTGATAATTGAAAGTTATAAATATACCGACTTACATGTTATATCTTACGTAACATTTAAAATAAATTGATGAGTTAAGTCATTGAATTAAACAAATAAACTTTTCCCCCAAAAATTAGAACATCTACGTGTACCACCTTAACCTCTCTAAAATTGTCACAATTTATGTCCTTGCCACCCCAATCACTCCTCCATTCTTTATTCAAAGGTATATTGTGACTTGATTAGAAGGATTTTCTTGGTTATAAAAGTTCACATAATTCCATTAGTAAGAAACCTTTTTAGGATGCTCAAAAAAATGTATGAACTTGTTAATTCAACCGAAAATGAATAATATCATACTAAGTTGAAGTTTTGGTTCCAATATGACTCATTTTAATTTTAACCACGTGTGTTTTCGACTAACAAAATTAAACATTATAATAAAATTCCATACTAAAAAATTAGAATGAGTTTTAAAGTAAAATTCATAATTGTCCTTTAATAATACATTAAGTTTGTCAAGATCTTAGTGGGTCACAAGGACGGAGCCAAACTTTAAGTTCCGTGAGCTCAACCACATTCTGTTGAATCGAGTAATATAATTTTTTTTTTCAATTTATAACTTTAAAAAAAAAAAAAAATTCAGCCGCCCCGGGCGGTAGCCTTAGGGATGGTTCGATACGGTATACCGCACATTTTCCTCCATACCTTATATCTTACCGAAATTTTCGGTATGAGGAAAACTCATACCGTTACCGTACCGAAGTTTTCGGTATACCTTAGTTCGGTATACCGAATTTTCGGTATGATTTCGGTATGAGATAATTTATATATTATTATTTCGACATATTGAATTCTTGAAATGATTTCAATATGATTTTGACTTGACATAATTTATATACCATTTATCTTATTATTCTTCCAATATACGGTTAACATACCGAAATTTTTTGATATACTTTTCAATATACCGTTAACATACCAGATTTTTTTGATATATTTTTATTTTTACGATTTTTTCTGTTGATATTTATTTTAGAAATATGTTTATATCAATAATATTGTTAGGTGAAAAGAGAAGATATGATTTCATTCTTAATTTATATGATTTTATTTTTAATTTATTATTTTTAAAATAATAATAAAAATAAAAAAAATATTATTATATTTCGGTACGGTATGTGCCGGTATACCTTCAATATTAAGATTGTCATACCGTTACCGTACCTAAAATTTTCGGTACGGTATGATACCTTACCAAAAATTACGGTATACCAAAAATTCGATAACTTCGATATTTTTTCGATACGATATATCCGGTATTTCGATATTTCGGCATTTTTTCCCATCCCTAGGCAGCCCCACCAAACCAAGGCTGGCTTTGCCGGTGGTGGGTCATCTCAAAATTATCATTTCATCACGAGACATTCAATCTCTCTCACTTTTACACTAGAGTCTAGAGAGAATAAACAAGACACACACTTTAACTGCTCACGTGAAAGTATAGCCAAATTAGATGAATCTTATTTTACACGAACCTATGTCGAAATAAAAAATAATAAAAAAAGAAGCAAAGTTATTAAACAGTTACATCAAATCTAGTATATAAATTATGAGTTATAATAAAATAAACGACAGCAACACCTGATCACGAGCAAAAGAAATGTGGTTCAATTTTCGGAAATGGCTGCCGCCTTTCATCTCACGTGAATGATGTGAGATGGAACACTTGCGTATCCAAATTGTTTATATTATCATATTTTATGAGCAAATGACTCAATTTATGATTCATATAATTATGTGTTTTAGATGTAAAGTAGATTTGAAAATAGGTTTAATTTGTTGATTGGAATTTGGATTGTACGAGGACTTGACACGAGTTTTCATGAAGAAAATTATATTTATTTACCGTTGATTTTGTTCAGCTAAGTATATATTTTTTTAACTTTGAGTTTTAATATAAATAATACAAAAATAAATTAGGATTGAATACAATTTGAGGAGAAATAGAGAAATACATCCCAATCTTTAACAAATTAGGTAATTTTATCCCACTCTTTTGCTATTGGGGAATTATATCTCACACTTTAATTCTATTATAGAATTTTGTCCCATAGCGCTGACTAAGTTGGTAAGTACCACGTGGCCTTGATGTGGCGCTGACTCGCTACCATATATTTGCCACATGGCATTTTTAAAATTTCATATTAATTAATTTAATTTGTAAATTATATTTTTATTTTTTTAATATTTTTATTTTATAATTAATGTATTTTTTATTTATACATTTTATTTTTTAATATCTCTTAACTGATTTTTTTATAATATCTTAATATATATATACATATATATATATAGGGGGCTGATCTGGTGAGAATAGCCCTTATCATGAGAAATGAGAATAAATCTCGTCCATAGATTTGCCAACATCAACGATCCAGATTACATAAGAGCTTTAACAAAAAACGCGGCATAATATCCTCATTTTACTTTATTTAAGGGCAACATAGTCATTACGAACGTACAGGGCGCAAGAGTTGTGTTTTGTTCATTTTATGTATTATATACTTCATTTTATCTTACTTATACTTCATTTTATCTCAATTGCGAATCATTATAAAATAAATTCGATTCGAATTTTGATGTTACACGCGCCATGCATTTTATCTTAGCAGTTCTTCATTATATCTTAGTTATTCTTCATTTTATCTCAATTATGATTCATTATAAAATAAATTCGATGTGAATTTTGATGTTATATGTGACATGCATTTTATCTTAGCAGTTCTTCATTATATCTTAGTCATTCTTCATTTTATCTCAATTGTTGCTCATTATAAAATAAATTAAATAAAAATAAAATCAAATTTTCGGAAAAAAATGATTTCAATTCTCTTCATTTTATTTCCTATATACATCATTAAATGAAAAAAAAATCAAATTTTTAGAAACAGTTATCTTCATTTTATCTCCTCTATAAGTCATTAAATGGAAAAAATTAAATAAAATAAAAATAAAATCAATTTTTCGGAAAAAGTATTTCAGTTCTCTTTATTTTATCTCCTATATACATCATTAAAAGAAAAAAAATCAAATTTTTAGAAACATTTCTCTTAATTTTATCTCCTCTATACTTTATTAAATGAGAAAAATTAAGTTAAATAAAAATAAAATTAATTTTTCAGAAGAATATTTTAAGTTTATTTTATCTATTTAAAACTTCATTAAATTAGAAAATTCAATTAAATAATAATAAAATTTAATTTAATTTTAGAGTATTAGATGACTCAACAAGGCAATCGAAATCTAGTGAAAAATAAAAAACAAAAGGAATTACAGATCCAAATATGTAATAATGAAGTTCGCGGAGGATAAAATGAAAATGGAAATGATTTGAGGGAGATACTATCAGGTTAAATGACAATGATACCCTTAAATATGTAATAATGAAGTTCGCGGAGGATAAAATGAAAACGGAAATTATTAAAGCATGACCGCAGATCTTGTGAAATCAAAGGCTGAGATTTATTCTCATTTCTTACATTAACATCTATTCTCATATGATCTAACCTCTATATATATATATATATATATAATAATTATATTCTTAAAAATGAAAATATTATTAAAAAGACAAATGTATAAAAATAAAAACACATTAAATATTACATTATAATATATTAAAAAATAAAGTAAAATAATCATTCAATGCCTAGAACTAATTTTGTTTAGTTTTATTAACAATAATTTTCTCTACGGCCAACACTTGCTTAAAAAATATTTATTAATTTTGTAAATACTTTCATTATATTAAATTTCAGTTTTTAATGAGAATCAGGTTTTTTAATATATTAGAATTAAATAATTAATGTTTTTTATTTTTCAATAATATTTTTATATTTAATTAAAGAATTATTATTTTTATATATCTTATTATTATTAAAATATTATAAAAAATAAAATATATAAAAAATATATAGTAATTCTGAAATTAAAAATCTTAAAAAAATTAAATTAATATTTTAAAAAATAAAAAATGACACGTGCAAATATGTGGCAATTGAGTCAGCGCCACATCAATGCCACGTGGCACTTAACGGCTTAGTCAGCGACATGGGACAAATTTTCCTAACAAAATCAAAGTGTGGGATATAATTCTCTAAAAACAAAAGAGTGAAATAAAATCCCCTAATCTGTTAAAGATTGAGATATATATCCCTATTTTGCTACAATTTGATCCAATTTGATTGAACTAGAATAATTTGATTAGTTGGGCTGATTTTATGATGAGAAATTTGGTCGGTCAATTTGAAAATTACAAATCATATAATTAGTTTGATTGATGATTTATAGTAGTGTTGGTCTCTTGAAAGAGTTAACGTGCCTGGAGAAACAATTTAGATAGATAATTAATTGGGTTGGCCTAAAGTTCAGTTCTCAATTAATTCTTGTGAGTTAGCTTGCAATGTGAAAACTTAAACCGAGTTATTCCAATGGTTGGAAGCTGTTGAGTTTCAAAATTAGTTAAGTATGAAAAATTAAATAACTGAAAGTAAGAAAAGTGAGACAAAATATATAGTGGTTCGGGAGTCAAAAGTTCATACGTCTACTCTTCGTTCAATTGAACGGAATTCACTAACTCGGACTGTATGAAGTACTTGAATACAGGTTATAGTCGGTGTTCTTCTCTAACGGGAGACTTATGCTGATTGTTCTCTGGTTAAAGACACCTCAATTGATTGAGCTTTACCACGATATCCATGTTAGATTCTTCCTTCTACAACTTCAATGGTCTACTGTACTTGAATATGGGTGACGACTTCAGTAATGCTACTAACTGAGTGTTATCTTAACTCTCAATTACAGGGTATGGAGATCGGAGTTCCACTGAACGTTGATTTGGGTGGTTGGTCCTAAGGATTTGGGGTGTTTTAGAGCCTCTGCTGGCGATCAGTTGGTCAGTCTTTGTACAAGATACATGAAAGGCACAAAAGTCTCGTACAAGATACATGAAAGGCTTAAGAAAGCCTTAGAGAGAGATTGTGAGAGAGCACAATTACAAAGGTTGTTAATTGTTGAAATCGGTAATTGATAAAAATCAGTAATCTTGCTCTCTTGTTTGATGGGGTATTTATAGGTTCATTTGAATTGTAGTCATTTTAATTTGAATAAAAACAACTCATCTTTTTGTAAGTGAACGTTTGTACGAAGATGTATAATTTTGCAGCTTTTATCGTTGAATGAGACATCTTGAGTTATAGGAGCATTAGCTAACGATCGAGTCAGTTGAGCTTTTACTTTGTCTGTCCAACCCCTTTTCTTCAGCTACTAGTTCTTTTCTACAATCATTAGTTGGTGCTCTTTCACAACTTGGTCAACTTCTCTTTAGATGGTCCAGTTGTGATTTTTTCCTCATAACTGTCAGTTAGGAAATCAGTTATGGGCTCTACGAAACGACCTATGACTAGTTGGTTATTTTGGTCTTCAAGTCTTATCAACCAAAAAAATTGAGGCTCAGACTCTGCAAGCTCAAGTTTTCAAACTCCAGCTAATTCAGTGTCAAATTTGTCAAACTAAATTTGATTCGATCGGACTTTGACACTAACTTCAATTCAGGTTTGATTTAAGCTCGAACTATATAAAGCTTACAAATCTATGAGTTGAGCTCGAACTCCACTCGATTTCAGTTTTTTAACTAATTTCAAATAATTCATGAACCGGCTTAACTAATACTCATACCTACCTAATGTTTTTTCTCTCTCAAGGTAAGATCTTTTTCCCTAGTTGATAGGGTTTTTTTCCTTCGCTGTGGGGGAGGCGCCGCAGAGAGGCAAACAAATCTGCTACTTGTCTTTGCTCTTTCCTTTCACACTAGTGTTCCTTAGTGCACCTGAATTTGTTGTTACTGTTTTTCTGCTGCAATGCAAGGGATTGAAGAAGAGGATTTTGATTCCCTAGATCTAGACCAAGTTGGAGAAGCTCAGCCAGTAAGTTCACAAAATATTCTAATTGTTTAGTAGAAAAACTACAAGCAAATAAATCTATAAACTCGTATGCAATCATAGAAGTTATGAAGAAGGCTTTGAGGGCAAATGAGGGGCTGGAGGCACGAGAATGGACACATAATCTCTTTCTGTTCAAATTTCAGGACTACGTTGAAATGTCCTGGGTCGTGAGAAACCAGCCTTGGCATTTTGAAGGGCATTTGTTCACCATCCGGCCACTGAAGGAAAAGGAACAACCATCTGGAATTTTGATTAACGAGGCCTAGCTGTGGATTTGCATCCATGCTGCCCCAGTCAACTGTATGACAACAGCTCATGCCGAGGCAATGACAAACAAATTGGGAATGCTCGTGGCTTTTGACCTTTCAAATGATTTCTTAGGTAATCACATAAGAATCAAAATTGAGGTGGACATTGCAAGACCTCTCAAAAGAGGGTTAAATGTGGTTGTTGGAGGTGAGAAAATCTGGCTACCAATTATTTACGAAGGGCTACCCCTTTTTTTTTTTTGCTATAATTGTGGGATGATTGGGCAAATATTCAAAATGTGTGAATATCTAGAACGGAGGGAGGAACATGATCCACAGAATATTCCATTTGGACCAAGTATAATTGCCTTTGAAGAAAAACAAGCTATGGATGACAACAACTGATTTCCCCAAATCCCCTTCTCTAGCCTTCAACCATAAAACCCCAAGCAAATCCTCAACGTCCTCAACCAGCCCAACTGACAGCCTTGCAAGCTCAAACCAAACAAAAAAGACACCTACATTCCACCAAAAGACCCCGAACACATCTTAGCAAAGAAAGACAAACCCCCTCACCCTTATGTCTACAACTCAACTCTGAAACACAAATCCAAAACACATTTCCTAAGGAACCTGAGCCTTTTATCTTAGATTGCAACAATCTCCCACCCGTACAACCCAAAAATACCCAAAAAAATATTGACTCACCTATTACCAAACAATCTTCAAATACCTACGACCTCACAAAAATATCATGACAAGGTTTACCCCAAAAACCTTAGAAAAAGCTTGCTAGAAACAAAAGTAGCTCAAAAAATAATCACCTACCCCAGGAAAAATGGCAAAAGGACACTGGTGGAGGAAGTGTCTCATTCCCTAGTGGAAACTCCTGAAATGAAGAAACTTAAATTATTTTCTATTGAAGCCATTGATGACACAACGACGGAGGCTTCAAATGAGCAGCCCCGCCGAACCCAATGAGTTGCCTAAGCTAGAATGCACGAGGATTGGGGAGTTCACGTGCATAACATGAGTTTTGCCAGCTGATACCTGGCTCCTTCCCAATGTTGATTTTATTGTGTAAGACGTATATTGGGAGACATCGAAGTTACAATTGGAGGTCAATTCTTGGTTACGAGGGCATGTTTATTGTTGAACCGGTTGGAAGACAAAGAAGTTTAATGTTGTTATGGAAGGCAGAATGGAGTGTTCAGGTTCTCTCTTACTCTCAAGGGCATATTGACTACTTGGTAAATCAAGACGGAACACAATGGTATTTTACCGGATTCCATGGAAATCCCGATCAGTCTAAAAGGAAATTTTCCTGGGAATTGCTTACAAAACTTGTTGGCACACATATGAATCAGGATACTGCGTGGCTTGTGGGAGGAGACTTCGATGAGATACTATTTGATGAAGAAAAACAGGGGGGAGACCTCGGCCGCTTGGAAAGATTGAGGGATTTTGGAATGCTTTAGAAGAGTGTTAGCTCTTTAAAATCCTAATTGCTGACCGCACATTCACTTGGTTTAATAAGAGAACTTCTGGAACTTCAATTTTTGAACGACTTGATCCGTTTATTGGAAATCATCAATGGCGGACATGTTTCCCTGAAGCAGAGGTTAAGACCCTCGACTTTTTTAGATCAGACCACCTACCACTGATTTGCCAGCTGTAGGATCTCAATGGGAGTTCTACAAAATATGGAAAAAGAAAATTCTACTGGGAAGATAAATGGATTTTGGATAAAACATTGGCTCCAGATTTCCTTCAGGAATGGAGTAAAAAGAGTAAAGAATGCACAGTCCCGAAGAAATTAGAGCAATGCAGGGTTTTTTTTTTGAAAGATGGGTTGGCACAAGGTTTGATGAGATTGGGAAGAAAATCAAAGAAATGCGAATGAAGAGACAAAATATTCTGGGCAGGGATATGAGGACTATTGACTCGCAAGAAATGTGTACAATATTCAAGGATATTGAGCAAGCTGTAGAAAAAGAGGCACTCCATTGGCAGCAAAGAGCTAGAATGAATTGGCTCAAAGAAGGAGATCGGAACACTCGGGTGTTCCATTCTCAGGCGACAAAAAGAATTGGAAACCTAATCACTGGACTTTTTGATGTTGATGGGAATTGGCATACTGACGAAAGGAGGAAGGCCCAAATTATCTCCAACTACTTTGATACAATCTTCCAAACATCTAGGCCTGAAACTAATGCAATTGAGGTGGTGACTGACTTTGTTCAAGAGAGCATTGATATGGAGCAAGTGAATTACTTGAGGCAACCCTACTCTGCTGATGAAGTTAAAAGGGCGGTTTTTTATATCCACTAAACAAAAGCACCAGTACCGGATGGTTTCACCTGAAGATTTTATCACAAGTTCTGGCCATTGATTGGAAAATTTATAAAAGAGAAAATCTTACAAGTTCTAAATGAAGGAGCCCCGATAAAAGATTGGAATGAGACCATTATTATACTCATTCTAAAGACCATCAAGCCCACCATTGTGAGGGAATTCCGACCTATCAGCATGTGTAACACCATCTACAAAATCATATCAAAGGTCATCGTGAACCAACTACGCAATATGCTGCCCACAATTATTGACCAAGCACAAAGTGGATTTGTTCCTGGAAGGCTTATCACTAACATGTTCTTATTGTATTTGAATGCATTCACTGGCTTCGTCGGTAAGCATGGAGGAAAAAAAGATATGTTGTGCGTAAACTTGACATGAGTAAAGTATACGACAGAGTGGAATGGATATACCTTGAGGTGATTTTGAAGAAAATGGGGTTCCCTGTAAATTTATTTTGTTAATCATGAGATGTGTGACTTATGTTACTTTTTCCTTTATCTTGAATGACAGCATATATAACATAATCAAACCGACTAGAGGGCTACGACGATGAGACCCAATGTCTCCCTTCCTTTTTATGATCTGCACACAGGTCCTGTCGGCCATGCTCACGAGGTGTGAACGAGCCAATCAGTTCAGTGGTATTCCCATCGATCATGGGCGATTGTCAATCTCCCATCTCTTTTTTGCTGATGACAGTTTGGTGTTCTTAAAAGATACAAATGATGCATGTTCAACGGTGATGAGGTGCCTTACTGAATACGAACGAGCATCCGAAAAAATGATCAATTTTGACAAATCTGCCATCACTTTTAGCCCTAGTACCAGCCCAGGAGATGCAGTTGTGATCTGCCAGATGATGAACATTCAGATGGTGTGGGGGCATGAGATTTATCTGGGGTTACAAAATTTTCAATTAGGCGAAAGAGAATTCAATTTGGATATATTAGGGATAGGGTGCAATGAAAGCTTTCAGGGTGGAGGAGCCAAAACTTCTCATCGGGGGGTAAAGAGATCCTCCTCAAAGCAATTGTCCAGGCTATTCCAACCTTCGTTATGGCTTGCTTTTGCCTTTCGAGCTCAATTTGTGATGACATTAACCGTATGTGTACAAGATTTTGGTGGGGAGGGGCAGATGATCAGAGGAAATCTCGATATTTCAAAGATGGTGACCCCTTGACAGTACAAGTTGGAGCTTCAACATCCTACATTTGGCGTTCTCTTTCTTGGAGCAGACCTCTGATCCTTACGGGAATTATATGGCAAGTTGGGAATGAGAAGGGTATCAAGGCATTTCAAGATGCTTACACCCCAACCTTATCTCATGGGCGACTTGCTAGGAACGTTGCAGGGCGAGATTGCATACGAGAGGCTGGTTTGGTTAATGAAGAAGGAGGATGGGATTTGAGGCGATTGGATCAGTGGTGTTGGCCCTATGAGATTCTAGCAATTGTGAGTATGAAAAGAGAGAGCCGCGATGTGGAGGATAAACGAATGTGGAAACTGGAGGAGAATGGAAACTACTCAGTTAAGTCTGGATATCTAGTTGAGATTAGTTTTTATGATGCACCCAACCATATTACCTCACATGATCAAGCTTACTGGCAAACAATAATTTGGGGATTGAAGATTCCCCCGAAGGTGAAGATCTTTATGTGGAAAGCAATGCAAGGATACATTCCAGTTGAAGCAAATCTGTTAAGGCACCATGTACCTACGACAGGCATCTACCAATCTTGTTTCCAACATTCGGCACAACAGAACATTGTCTTCTCTTTTGCAATTTAATCAAAACTACATGGAAGGAGAGCAGATTCTAGGATTCCATCAAAAGAGGCAAGTACATGGGATTTAACAAGATTGGGGAACTCATTCAACATGAGTTCACAGCCATGGAGTATGAGAGCTGGGTGATATTAGTCTGGAAAATTTGGGCGTACATCTGCACATGATACAAGCAGGACCCATGAGATTGTTACTAAAGAACAAGGACTGATGATGTGGCAAACTTTCCAAACAGCGAGAGAAAGCATAAAAACAGAGCCTCTCTTTGGTATACAACCAGGGAGTCAGCGTTGGTATGCTCCCAATCGAGGGACACTTCGAGTGGATGTGGATGCTATGTTTAATGAAGGAGCGAATTACTTTGGAGTTGGAGTTATTGTCAGGAACAACAAAGGAGAGATTATTGCAGCAATGATCCGCCCAGGTGCACATCCCAGAACAGTGGCACGAGGCAAAATCCTTGCGGTGGTCGCCGGTATTACCTTCTGTCTGGAGCAGATGATTTCCCCTTTTGCTATTTTTACTAATTCTATCATAGCTGCGAGAGCTTTTAGTGGAAATGAGGATGATGGTGATTTGATTCCGAGGGACAGAATGATGAAAAGGGATGGGAATGCTCTTTTTTTGGGAATCTTTCATGCATATAGAAGTGCCACTAGGGCAGCTCATCATGTTGCACATTTTGCTAAACATCTTTCTTCTCAGATGACTTGGAGAGCTGATTTTCCAGATTGGCTTACTGATGTGGCCAATTTGGATACTCCCTGATTTATATAATATTGAGTTTTTATATATAAAAAAATACTCATATCTACCTACAATCACGAAATATCGTTATTACATACTCCTTCCGTC
The DNA here is from genome assembly GCA_026898455.1 of Plectranthus barbatus. Taxonomy (NCBI): domain Eukaryota; kingdom Viridiplantae; phylum Streptophyta; class Magnoliopsida; order Lamiales; family Lamiaceae; genus Plectranthus; species Plectranthus barbatus. The sequence goes on along the minus strand of JAPKLW010000274.1, from coordinate 409,852 downwards.
CCGCATAAATTGTCTTAATTTTCTTTTCGGCCTGTCCCGAGATATTAGTCCTCTTTCCAGAAAAGGAAAGAATTAGCATCCTAATCAACTTAATTAACTAATTGAATATTCCTTTTATTTAATTAATTAAATGAAAAATAAAATCCTAAAATTACTTCCCCCAACCCTAAAATCATTACTCTCCCTCCCAGCGCCACACTCTTATTCCTCTCTCCCCTAACCTCTGAAACCCTCTCTCCCTCTCTTCTTTGTCTCACCGCCGCCGCCCTCCGCCATCCTCACCCGCAATGATGAATCCCTCTGATATCGGTACCTTCTCGCTGCCCCCCTCACCCGCAATGAAGAAATCCTCCGATGTCGGTACCTTTACAGATCCCCCCTCATCTATGATGAAGAAACCCGATGATCTATCGCCTTCGTTATCCCCTCCGTCCTCGATTGCTGTTACAGGCGATGAAACCATGTGGCCGAATGTGTACTTGTCTACCGAAAATTTTTGCATTGTTGATTTGCCATTTCTCATGATGGAATCCTCCGACATTAATTCACAGAGGACGTTGTTGCCACCGACACTGAGGACTCGACTAAGGATGAAGATGGAAAGCTGAACGGATCCACCCACCGGAGGTTGCATGGTCGGGGGTTGAAGTCGATGAGACAGAGTTTCCATTGGAGGAGAAGAGGAAGCTCGTTCGAGCAATTTAGGAGACTCAGTTCCCAACGATTCGGTGAACCCTTCTAATTTTTTAGTTTCTGATTTCTGATTTATGCTCGGGTTTAGGGTTGATATGTGTTGGTTGCCTTGATTGATTTCTGATTTATGCTCGCTTGGTGATTGATATGTGTTGGTTACCTTGGTTGGTTTCTGATTTATGCTCGATTGGTGGCTGCCTTGGTTGATTTTTGATTCATACTGAGTTGGTGGTTCATATGTGTTGGCTACCTTGGTTGATTTCTGATTTATGCTTGGTTGGTGGCCGCCTTGGTTGATTTCTGATTTATGCATTATCGGTTGGTGGTTCATATCTGTTGGTTGTCTTGGTTGATTTTGGATTTATACTTTATCGGTTGGTGGTTCATATGTGTTGGCTCCTTGGTTGATTTCTGATTTATGCTCGGTTAGTTGGTTGCATTGATTCACATCTGATTTATGCTCGGTTGGTGTTTCTATTTCACTATGAGGATTTGCTTTTCTGCTTGAAATTTGAGATGATTGTTTATTGTTCACATAAAAATGACTTCTTTTGAACACATTAGTGATGCACTCACATGAGTGAAATGTGTTAACCCGAATTGAAGAGGTTTCTTTAATTTGTTTTAATGACTTCTTTTGTGATTGATTCAATAGGTTTCAATTTCATAGTTCCAGCTGGTCTTAATTTGTTGTTTCTCCTTGCTTTCACCTCTTCAATAGATGGTCACATACCAATTTTTCCATAGAAAAGAACACTCCCTTCTGCTGAAAATATAGGCCGACACACAACACACATAAACATGACATTTGGAATGAATTTCTTGCTCTTGCAATATCTATATAGGTCTTCTCTCTATGTGTCATATAGTATCGTTGGGTGTTCTTAGTTAAGTAGAACCATTTCTCATCTATATGAATAATATTATCCATAGGCTTAAACTTAAGACACTTCAAAGCATTATCAAACTCAATGACTTGTAAACTAAAGCAGCCTTAACATCTTATTTGGAGCTGTCAATTCGGGTTTGATTGCATTTGTGTGAACTCTAATCATATTCTCTTTAACCCTACCCACAGTTGATTTAGAAATATGGATGCTCTCAGCTAGGGATC
>JAPKLW010000274.1:390800-408035 GCA_026898455.1 Plectranthus barbatus | reverse complement strand
CCTACCCACAGTTGATTTAGAAATATGGATGCTCTCAGCTAGGGATCTTATTGTGCCTCTTTTCTGTAAATGAACACTCTCAATTACCTCTTGGTTTACCTGCATTTTAGGCCATACTCTTGCTTTTCTTTTCTGCACAACTTTGATTACTTCAGTTCCTCTTGTTTCTTTATCTGCAGATTTCTAGATTCTTGAAATGGTCCTTTTAGACACATTAAATTTGGTGGCAGCTTCTGTGAGCTTCCCATATTGAAGCTTCTCTTCTTTGGAGTGCTGTAGCAAGAAGTGAAGATTTTTATCCTCATACTTTCTTCAACATCTTTATGTAATCCCATCTTTTGTTTCTTTTGTTTTTTTAAGATAAATGTAGTGTTTGTAGTTGTATTTATAGTTGATTTAAGTGGGAAAGATATTTGATTTAAATTGCCACCAAAATTTCATTTTGGTGGCAATCACTTTCGATTTTCAGCAAAAGCTGAAAAGTGTTTGTAATTTGAAATGTAAAATTGCCCCTTTTTCATTTTCTATTTCTCTTTATTTTTTTAGTTAAATTGTTAATTACTTTTATTATTTGCACCATTAACATCTCTTATTACCCAAAAAATTAGTTACCGTGCCCGATCAAATGAAGACAATTTAACGGGGACAAAGGCAATATATTTATATATTTACGGTAAAAAAAAAACAGAAACAACCATGCTAGTGGGTCTAAGAGACGATCACAGGGGTGTAGAAACTAGGGGTGTACACGGTCTGATTTGGCCGGTTTGAGGTTTGAAGTATGGACAAAACCAAATAATACGGTTTGAAAAATATTCAAACCAAACCGGCCAAATTAATATTTCAAACCAAACCAAACCAAACTAAATAAAACGGTTTGGTTCGGCCGGTTTAACGGTTTGAAATACAATGTTAACGGTCAAAGTAAAAAACGTAGAACAATCTCATTTTTTTAGCTATAATTTATTTTAGAAATTAAAAAAAAACTAATAGTGGCTCTCATCGGCAAAGTACGAGACAATCTTAATAAAAACAAACAATTAATGACATCAAAAAAATAATAGTTCATATCACATTCTCAAAAATAATAGTAAGGTGAAATTATTTAGATACGATAACGATGAAGCTTGATCAGAGAATAGAGAAGACAATAAGGGTAAAGAGAGACATTTGAATAAAATTGTGAGATTGGAATGTTGGATAGTTTAAGGTTTATTTTAGATTTCAGAAAATAAATAAAATGTAGAAAAAGAATTAAAATGAGATTAAAAAATAAATAAAAATGTATGAAAAAAATAAAAATTATACTATGTTGCATAGAGGATTTGAACTCATACCTCTTAAAAAGCAAAGTTTAAATAGAACTACCATACTAAATGTACTATATTTACACTTTTAGTATAAAATATAATCTAAATATTTATTATTAATATAAACGGTCCGGTCCGGTCCAGACGGCCGGTTTCTCTACTCAAACCATAGACCAAACCAATTAATACGATTTGAAACTTACGGTTCGGCCGACCGATTTTCGCACTTATCAAACCGGCCAAATCATTTCGGTTTGGCCGATTGGCCGATTTGGACCAAACCATGTACACCCCTAGGAGAAACAAACAAAATGCATCACGTGCACCGTGCACGTTAGCACTTGACCATGTAGGAAAAGGAGACCACGGGCCGTTATAAGGGTATATTTGGGAAGCCATCCATTTTATATTTGGGCAAAGGTAAACTTTTTAAAAAATATTACTTATTGTGCAAAAATATAAATAAATACACAAATTCTCAATTTCAATTTATAATTAATAATTAGGAAAAAAAAAACTGAAGCTGAAAAGTTAAACTGTCGCCGAATATTTTAAACGAAATTACAATCTCACACATACATGTGCCTTTTTATAAATTAATGTAGTGAGTAAAAATACTAATATTAATATTTATTTAATCGGTGTAAAAAGACCATTACGGCACTTCTATACACAATTCCTTCATAGAAAAAGACAAAAATTGGTTTATTTATAGCTAATCAATAGAAATATTGAAAATAAATCGAATGAAGAAGACCGTGTATAAATATATTCAACCATTGATCAATCAAAGTTGTCTCATAGTATATACTTAGATTTGCACCCGTACGTTGTGCGAACTGAACAAATAATATTTCATATTATAATATAATAAAAATATTATATATTTTATGTATTTAAACATAGTAAATAAAAGAAAATATAATATTTTAAACAAAAAGTGATAAATATACTTTTATTGAGTTTTGTTATTGTTTGTCGCATATAAATATACTACTCCATAATATAAAATATTAGTAATTAAAATTAAATAAAAAAAATTTATATTTGTGTGACTTTTTTTTGGATAAAAACTATTAGAACAATATAACATTACATGACTATTCTCTTTAAATATATATATAAATATAAAGATTAATACTACACCAGTGTGCCTTGCATAAAATAATTATATTTTAAGCATTGGAGCAAAAATATAAGTCTATTAAATAATAATTGTAATTGTAGTAGATCATAATAATTATATAAATAGATAGTGTTCGATAAAATATATAGAATTCAAATTAAAAATTTTGAAATATTATCTAATAGATTATAATTTGAATAAATGCCTCCTTAATATTTTCAAATTTATAAATTAAAATTTCATGACTCTCGCATCAAGTCACACATATTATATTTAAAAATGTATTATATGTCTTAACATAAAATTATGAGTTTAAGAATAAGTTTTTTCCTTAAATTTGTCGTAGGAATTAAATTGTTTCTAAAATTTCTTGCTTGTGTTGAATTTGCAAGAAATAAAATTAAGTTAATAGTTCAATTTGTAAAAATAAAAGTAGTAAACCACATACAATAACTGAGATATGAACAAAATATTGTGTAATACCCCGTATTAAAATTTCACCTTGTCTAAGAATGATGAGTGTATTGTTGTATCAATCTCAATTGAGATATTATTGGAATGATTTATTGGAGTTGAATTGAGATTGAAAAATTGGAAATTTGTACTCATATTGAGAATTATTTAAGAATTTTGGAAGAAATTATGAAAAGTTGTGTTGGAGAATGAAAATTTGATGTACATGCATGTCAATTTGGAGTGTAGTGTATGGGAATTTATGCATATACACATATATGTATATTGGGGAAATATAACATAATTTCCCCCACCTTTTTTCTTGTTGTTGTCGAGAGGAGAGAGAGAGAGAGTGCAGCAAATTTCCAGCACCCCAGACCTCGCCACTCTCCCTTTCCGGCGAGCCACCGGCCGACTCCGGCCACCACTCGTCGAACCACCGCCGCCATTTGATAGATCTCGTTCCTGACTTCGATTCGAGCTAAAGGTAGAGCTCGTGGGGTGAAGAATTGACGAAGTTATCGGAGTTGGAAGGTAGTGTACTCGTCATCTCATTTTTCCAGATTTCTGGGTTGAATATTGCGAATTTAGCTTTGAATCCGAGTAGTAATGATCGATTCTTAGTCCCAAATTTGTAGAGAGCGTTTGGACGATCGGAAATTGAGGTTTTGGTCGCCGGAAAACCTTCCCACCGCCGCCAACCACCATACTTTCCGGTGAGAACTCCTCCCCTTAGTTATGTACGTTTAAATTCGTGTTTGATACTAGAATCGAGTTCTAGGATATCTGGGAGTCATTTAGATATGTTTGCATGTCAATTTGGGTGGTTGGATCGGGGGGAAATCGGAGTTTCAGAGGTTGAAGTCGCGAAGAAGACGACTCGTCCCGAACGGGACGAAGCCATCCCGCTCGGGACGGATCTTGCAAAATTCGCGCAGGGTGGCAGGGCCATCCCTTTCGGGATAGGGTGATCCCTTTCGGGATGAGCCATCCCTTTCGGGACGGGGAGATCCCTTCCGGGATGAGGCACGGCCTTGGGCAATTTTCGTGTTTTGTCCGTCCCGCTCGGGACGAACGCATTCCGCTCGGGATGGTTCTCGACCCTAGGGTATAAAAGGACATTTTTAAGCTATTTCTCAACCTAAATCAAAAACTCTTAACCCCATTGATTATATATTGGATTGAAATACATATTTATCATGGAAAATGAGTTTGAAAGTGTTGGAGGTTGAGATTTCAAATTCGGGTTGAGAATTTATCATGATTTGAAATTCAAAGGTTATAGAAGAATGAAGGGTTGATCATGAGACTTATATTGGGATTAAGTTGGTTATAGTTTATGAATATTATGGTCCTAGAACATTTATTCTAAACCGGTAAATTGTGACTGATTGTAGTAAATTGAAAGCGGGGGACCGATAAGCTCAAGCATCTAAATAAAGCCAAGAAAACGAGGTGGGAAACTATTTCAAATCTATAAAAATCAAATGCGTGTTTTATTTTCAAAATGCGTGATAAAATGTTTTGCTTTTAAACTGAAAATGCTATGCATGTTTTGTGTTGTCATACTGTCCTCTGTCGTTTCCCGTCGACAGAGAGTAAAATAATGAGTTCGGAACCAGTTTCTTATAACTGCGCTAGAGCTTCATTAGTAGTATGGGGTAGCGACTCCATATGATGGGATTATGAAGATATAAGGGGAACATGTTATGTGGTCGGAGATTTGATGAGATGATTGTGATGATGTTGATGATTGATTGTGAATTGTGATTTCATAAGCGATCGGGTCTCAAACAGGATTTCTGAGACTAGTGCACTCTAAATGACAGTAGGTTGAGTGTGTACTCATTCCTTACTAGTCATCGTAACTCGAAAGCCGGCCAGCTTCCAGTTACAAAACCGAACAGATATGACAACACTAAAATAATGGGTGTGTGAGTAAAATGATTTGGCTAGCACGGTTTATTTCAACAAAACCCCGTGTTTAGCTGTGTGTGTTGCATAGCATGTTTCATATATAATGTATGTTTTTGGCATGTTTCTCACTGGGTACGAAAGTACTCAGCCCTCGCGATATTTCTAAATCGTGCAGGTTAAGCAGCAGGAATGGAGGTAGCGGGTGTAAGCAGAAGAAGAAGAATAAGTGTTTTTGAGGCAAATGTACAGATCCTGTGACATGTATCTTCATATACATGTCACCATCACGCTACACACACTGCTGCACCGCGCTCTGAATTTGCCTTCCATTTTAAAAGTTTGTTTTTGACTAAGTTTATCTTGTTAACTGACTCGAAGGATAATAGTTACTGTTTGAATATTTTTATTTAATGTTTCAGTCTTGCTGTTCTAATTATTTTAAATATTCATCGAAAACCTGAAACATCAATGTAACGCGGCTCCATATTGGAAGGCCAGATGGGGGCGTTACATATTGATAGGCTAAAATAATATTTTAGAATTGTCAATACAAATTTGTTGGATAAAATTGGTCTATTATTTTAATTGTCAATTGACGTGAAGGGAAAAAAAAGAAGATTTAAAAAAGAAAAAATATTGAAATAATTGTTATCTCCTATTTTAAAATAGTTATTTCTCTATTTTAATATATTATATAGATATAAATATTAAAAATAAAATGAAAAAGAAATAAAGTTTTTGGCGGGAGTAATTATTTTTGACTACTCTCCTTTAGTATATATATAGAGTAGGTGTGAAATCATAATCCAAAACAGTTTATAAGCGATTATATTAATTTGAAAATTAAATAACAAAACTAAATTTCTAACAAAACATAGATACGAATCCATCTTAAGTGGATTAACTATTTAAATATATTGTTGACTAAATAATTGCGAATCATGTTGACTTTAACTTAGGAGTAGTGGTAAGTATATCAAAATTATTAGGATTTACTTACCTTAAGTATCCGGTTTGTAAGGAGTCAATGTGGGACATTTAAAACATTGTGATCGTTGGTTTAAATTGGTGGGTTGTTAGGAATTCTTGTTCGAAACCCTTTCATCAAATGATGTTTTGATGAGTCAAATATACCACTAGATTAGTGTGTCTATCTAGATTAGTTTAAACTTGCAATATCTTATATATGAATTATCGAGTTGTAATAGAAGCTGACTACAAATTTTAGGGTATTTGCTGGCCGAGATTTTCACTAGTAAAGAAGTATGTCTGGGTTACTGGCTAACACTCTGTTACCAGCAAACTCCAGCAAACTGTCTTTGGAGGAACTAGCTGACACGTCATCACCAGGTGGTGGATCACCAGTAAGGAGATTATCAACAAGATGTCACCAGCAAAGCACTTCCCAACCAACAAGAAGACACACTCAAACCAGAACAAGCAAGAATTTTCACAAGACAAGACTTAAAAGAAAAGGAGATCTTAAAGTCTGTGTTACACAAAAGTTTGTTCATCCAATCAATCAACAAACTTCCTAGGACTGGCTAAGAGCCGTTCTGACCAAAGCAGCAAATCACCTTTAGAGCATACCAGAATCGAATCACAAAATCACCATTGTCAACATTCTGACATACTACTGTGAATTCTATCGTTCTCGAAAGCTACTAACATCCAGATCTAAAAGCTTCCAAGCTGATTCTATCAGCTGTTTGCGTTCATCTCTAAACACAAGGCTCTATGAGTCTAGCAAATGCTATCTCTATTTTGTTACTTTCTGAGTAAGAAGTGAAGGAGAGCGAATAACATGGCGATTGAGCTAGTGGACTGGTGGACACGGGCATTCATTAGCTAGCAATAGAGCGTCGACATCTTTTTAATCCCAAGCTTAGTGATTTCTAGGCTACGTGTCTGAAGAGAGGACGTATAAGTTTGGTCCGAACCTCTATAAATCCTTGTGCTATTTACTGATTTCTTTATATTTATGCACTGATTTTAAAACTCAACACATCAAGTGTTGGAGTATATTACTGAATCGACCTCAGTAATATATTGCACGCTAAAAACAAACAAACAATCACATTTCTGAACTCAAGCTGGTGTCAAAATCACCAGTTTTGAGGACCTAACCAAGGAAAGATTTCTGTGCGCTTTGGCTAACTCTGATTTTGAGACCACATGGAAGCGGGATAACTTTTTTTTTAATTATATTGGGGCTTTTAAGAGAGGTATATCTCACCGTTATAAGATTATTTATGTTATTATCATCGGTCAATATTTGTTATTTAATAACATGTTTAGATGGAAATATTATATAAACATTGGTGTTGATAGTAAAAAAGATTTAATCAACAATCGAATAGTACTTAATGTGAGTTATTTCTAAGCTTATTGTAGTTGCAGTAAAATTGATATAATTGGGTTTATGATTAAACAACAAAAACTTGTTTTGTTATTGCTAGATGTTGATATGGCTGTATGGGAAGAGCTGTATGAGAAGAGCTCATGCGTACATGGAGAAACCCTATCTGCAGCTGAGTCGGGTTTTGAGTTTGGAAATTAATAATATCTTGAAGAAGTGTGTTTTACATTTTTGGGAGTAATAGAGTGTAACACACGTGGAGATAGATGATAGGTTGAGTAAGAATATAGCTGTTAAATTTGTTATAACAGCAACATGCTTTCTTCCTCACAGAGTCATCGGATATTCAGAGAGAGAGAGAGAGAGAGAGAGAGAGAGAGTTGTTTTGAGATCTGATTGGTGAGAATCAGTGAGATAGGAGTCTTGAGAGTTTGTATTTTATTTGTTCCCAGATTGAGGCTTTAATAATACACTCCTTTACCTGCCCGTGGACGTAGTCGGTACACCGACGAACCACGTAACTCGCGTGTTCGATTTCTGTGTGTTTTATATGTTGTGTTTTTCTCTTTCGTGGGTCGTGCGATTCTTAACAAGTGGCTCCGTCTGTGGGAAACTATGGGCGCACATGGTCACGATCGAGGATTGCAAGGTGTAGAACTCAAGCTGGAGTTGCCGTGAAATCAAATAAGGTTCCCTTCCTGTTGTGGGTCCTTGTCGAGCATGTCATTGACTGAAGATGAGTTGTTGATCTAAGAGTGTAAATCTGCATGGTTTCTGATGATATGATTTGTTCTTGTAAATCTTGTGAATCCTTATTGCGTTTCAAACCCCGATTCTTGAAAATTGTGTGTGTAAATCCCTTGCTCTTACACCCTGGGGTTTTCTGTTTGAGAGAAATGATATTCTCAATTTGTTGAGAGTCTGTGATAATTTTTTATCTGGCCATTCTGAATTGTTTGGAACGAAGAAAGGTTGATATTGTGAGTCATGACATATGGGAAGTACGAGATAGAAAAGTTTACAGGAAAGAATGACTTTGGGTTATGGAAGTTGAAGATGCATGCCATCTTAACTGAGAAAGGTTTGGAGGAAGCCCTCTTGCCTGACAAGGGAGGTTTCAAGATTGAAACTGCATAACAGAAGCTAAAGCTGCTTAATAAAGCAAGGAGTGCTCTCATCCTATGCTTAGATGACAAAGTACTTAGAGTGATATCAAAAGAAAATACTGCAGCAGATATATGGAAGAAACTGGAGTCCCTATATCAAACCAAATCTTTGGCAAATCGTTTGTACATGAAGAGGAGGCTATATTCCTATAGGTTCTCAGAAGAGAAGAACCGACAAGAGCAACTTGATGAGTTTAATAAGGTTGTGGATGGGTTGGAAAGCATTGGTGAGGAGATTGCAGATGAAGATAAGGCAATAAATCTGCTAAATGGACTGCCCAAATCCTACACTAATCTTAAAGATGCTCTCACTTATGGAAGAACAGGATCCCTGACCCTAGATGAAGTTTTTTCTGCCTTCAAAGGCAAGGAAATTGAAATGCTCTCAGAAAATGTAGGAAACGAGCCTTCGAATGTGGGACTCTTTGTCAAGAAGGGCCAGAACAATAAATTCTAGAAGAAGAATTTTGGGAACTAGAGAACATTCAATTCTGAAAGAAAACCTTTCAATGCAAAGAATGATACAAGGCAAAATGTGTTTCAGAAGCAAGATAAAGGAGTCCCTCAGTTCTATGAACCAAAGGCTCCACTACAGATACAAGAGGGAAGAAGCTGTCATTTTTGCAAGAAGGTTGGCCACCTAATTAAAGACTATCCAGTCCTGAGAGTTAAGAACCAGCAAACTAGAGGGCCAAATACAGTCACTGTAAACACAGATGAGGTGTTAAATGTTGTTGAATCATCCTGTGATGGATGGATACTAGATTCTGGTTGCTCCTTCCATATGTGTTATAAATTGGAATGGTTCACAGATATTGAAATCAGAAACTTGGGCATTGTGGTACTTGGAAATAATCATGCCTGTCAGATACAAGGTTTAGGTTCAATTCGGATCCAAAATCACGAGGGAGAGGAGAAATTGTTGACCTCTGTGAGATACATACCTCATATTAAGAGGAATCTCATATATCTTGGCACTCTTGAAACCAAGGGATACAAATTCATTGGAGATGGAGGGGAGATCAAAGTATGTAAGGACGAAGTGGACATTCTAAAAGGCAAAAGGATAAACAACATATACTATCTTTTTGTTAGGACAATGTCTGGACAAGCTGCAGTTGTTCAAGATAAGGATATAAGGCTGTGGCATTTAAGAACTGGGCATATAAGCAAGAGAGGTTTGGAAGAATTGAAGAAGCAATGCTTGATTGAGTTCAGCTCAGATGCAGATTTGGGAGATTGTGAAGAGTGCTTGCTATCTAAAGGCAAGAAACTCCCTTATAAGCCAAGCCACTACAGAAGTAAGCTGCCCATGGAATACATCCATGCAGATATATGGGGTCCCTCAAGGACAGAAACTCTTGGAGGAGCAAGGTACTTTCTGTCACTTATTGATGATCATACTAGAAAGGTGTGGGTGTATGTGATGAAAACTAAAGATCAGGTTGCTGCTAAGATAATAGATTGGTGCAATCTTGTGGAAAATGAAAAAGGTTTGAAGGTTAAATGTCTAAGAACTGACAATGGACTGGAGTTCCTGTCAGAAGAATTGGACTCCTTTTGTAGACTAAAAGGAATTAAGAGGAATAGAACAACTCCTTACAACCCACAACAGAATGGGGTTGTAGAAAGGATGAACAGGACCCTTTTGGAAAGGGTGAGATGTCTTCTTTCTGGTTCAGGGCTATCAAAGAGGTTTTGGGGAGAAGCACTATCTACTCATGTTTTTTTGTTAATAAGAGTCTGTCTGCTACCCTGGATTTCAAAGTGCCCGATCAGATGTGGTTCCAAAAGGAGCCTGATTACTCCATATTAAAACCATTTGGATGCTTAGCTTATGTCCATGTAAAACAAGACAAGCTAGACCATCGAGCTCTTAAATGTGTTATGCTTGGTTATCCTAGTGGGACTAAAGGCTATAGGGTATGAAGTTTAGACAAACAGAAGGTGATCACTTCAAGGGATGTGGTCTTTGATGAAGGGAGAATGCCCTTGCTAGAGAAGAAGCAAAACGAAAGCACTGAGTCTTCTAACAAGGATAATCTGGAGAATGGATATCTGGGTACTTAAGCATTGTTGCCTGATGAACAAGATGAGGAAGTACCAACTGCTGCAAACCAACAGACAGACCTGCAAGTGCAGTCATCTCAGGCACAAGAAATGTCGCTCAGAAACTACATGCTAGCCAGAGACAGGTTGAGGAGGGAGATAGACCCTCTTAAAAGGTTTTCAGAAGCTGATGTGGTGTTCCTGAGTCTCAACATTGCACAGAAGCTTCAGGAAGATGAGCCTAGAACCTTCAGTGAAGTCTGTGATGGTTCTGAAAGTGAGCAGTGGGCTCAGGCTATGAATGAAGAAATGTGTTCTCCAAAAGAGAATGGTACTTGGGTGTTGGTGAATAAACCTAAGGGGCAGGCATGTTTTGGTTTTAGGTGGCTCTATAAGAGAAAAATAGAGAATGTTGGAGAGAAGAAGGTGAGATACAAGACCAGACTTGTAGCATAAGGCTACACTCAGAGAGAAGGTGTAGATTTCAATGAAATCTTTTCTCCTATAGTAAAGCATACATCCATAAGGGTTCTATTATCGGTAGTAGTTCAGTTTGATCTGGAATTGCATCAATTAGATGTAAAGACTGTTTTTCTACATGGAGATCTTAAGGAAGAGATATATATGGATCAGCCTCCCGGTTTTGTTGAAAAAGACAGTGATGATAAGGTATGTCTGTTAAAGAAGTCCATATATGGATTAAAGCAAAGCCCTCGACAGTGGAACAAGAAGTTTGACACCCACATGATGAGGATAGGGTTTGTAAGGTCAGAGTTTGACAAATGTGTTTATCTCAAAAGATCAAGGGAAGGAGTCTGTTATACCTGCTATTGTATGTTGATGACATGCTTCTTGCTGGAAGCACATGTCAGAGATCAAACAAGTAAAAGATGATCTCTCCATGGAGTTTGATATGAAGGATCTTGGAGAAGCATCCAAGATTCTTGGCATGGATATAATCAGAAATAGAAATGCAGGAAGGTTGAAGTTGACTCAATGAACTACCTTTCAAAACTAATTGATAAGTTTGGTGATAAGAGGTCCAGGCCCCTCTCTATTCCTGTGAGTCAAGATATAAGGCTAAGTCAAGATATGAAACCAAAATCAGTACAAGAAACAGAGGAGATGAATCAGGTTCCATATGTCAGTCTTATTGGAAGCCTTATGTATCTTATGATTTGTACTCGTCCAGATATATGCTATGCAGTTAGCATAACTAGCAGGTTCCTGGCTGAACCAGGAAAACAACATTGGGGGTGCATTATGTGGTGTTTTAAGATATCTGAAGAGCTCTAAGTATAAAGGGTTGGTGTTTGAGAAGATAGAAGGGAAAGTGAGTGATCCTATTCTAGGATATGTTGATTCTGACTATGCTGCCAGTACAGACACAAGAAAATCACATACTGGATTCATATTCAACTTATTTGGAGTTGCAGTGTCTTGGAAGTCAAATTTGCAGTCAGTAGTTGCTTTGTCCACCACGGAGGCCAAATTTATAGCAATTACAGAGGCAGTTAAAGAAGCAATTTGGCTAAGAGGTCTCATTAATGAGCTTGGAGTAACTCAGCAACAAGTTACTATCATGTGTGACAGCCAAAGTGCATTGCACTTGGCAAAACATCCTGTCTTTCATAGCAAATCTAAACATATTGATGTTCGTTTCCATTTTGTCAGGGATATAGTTGAAAAGGGATGGATTCGGTTGGAGAAAAGTTCACACTTCAGAGAATGCGGCTGATGCTTTGACTAAGCCGGTTCCTTTTATCAAGTTCCAGCACTGTTTAGAGCTTATGGGGATGAACTGATCCTGCCGGATCAGTTTGGAGTCCTATCATGGGACTAATGATGGGTTTTGTATACTGAAAGCATTTATTACAATGAGTATACAACGGTTTATTTCTCCTATCTATTAACAATCTTACATGTATGAACAATGGTATCCTTTTGTCTCACCGATAGGGACGATCATACGGCGTGTTGTAGATCGCAGAAGACAGTATGATCACTTGACCTAGTGAGACATAAACCTGATCACAGCCGAGACAACGTATGAGGATACGTCTGTCCGGATGGCTGCGGCATTGTCGGAATAAGTAGTCTGTCTTGGTTACTTGACATGCTGGTACACAGAGGTGGCGTATTGATGGACCGCAGTGAGATGTATTTGTCTGCCTGACATCAGCGAATACAAGATCTCATTATATTGATTGAGTCCAAACTCTAACGAAGGTTCAGGGGTTTGCACGGGTTGACTGTTGCTTTGACTTGCCATGGTGGAGAGCCTAAGTAACGTGCTCGTATATCCGCATCTTGGGTAACAGCAGTTCGTGTAGTACCGCCTGAGACTGAACTTAGGTAACCATATCCGAGTAATAGGATGGGGACATTCCATGAGGAGCTCAATAACATTCATCGTGCCAAAGTCCTGCAGGCTGATTAAGTTCAGGCACGAGTGATAAGGTTTGAGTGGTACTACTCAGGAATTATAAGATATTAATTAATTGTAGTTAGAGCTTGTCAGAGGCTCCGATTAATTAATGGATGTCCGGTAACCTTAAATATAGGGATTCTCAATTAATTCAGCCCGTTCTCATAACGTGGTAATAAAGGGGTAGGTCAGTATTAATTCTGTGGTGAAAAAGAATTAATATTAATTAATTAATTGTGTCCTGGGAATTAATTAATTTATAGGCCCACTTTATTATTTGCATTAGGTCCCAGGACTGGCCCAATTAAATATGCTGAATTGAGCCCAAAATGGCCCATTAGGGTTTCCAACCCTAGGTCTATAAATAGACAGCTCTCTCTCATAAGTCATAACACAGTTGAAACACACTAAACCTAGAGAGAGAGAGGGGCGCCGTTTTTGGGAGTGAAAGGAGGGGAATTTCGATTCTGGTCCTGCTCAGAATACAGTTCTACGGAGTCCTCACCAGTAGTAGATCTGATCAGCATTGGGACACAGCCCTGAAGATCTGATCTGGAGAACATATTTCTTTCTTCTTCTCTTTATTTGATTTCGAATTTAATCTAGAAATTAGATCTCTAATTTCTGTTTCCGCATATTAAATCGAATCGCGTGGTTGAATTGGGATTTGGAATTCAAACGCGAAAGATCGGTTTAGACTCGACGGAGTTATGGTAAACCCTAAATCCACAAATCTTTGTATTAAATTCATAGGAGCATGTTAGGGTTTTGAGAATTTTAATTATGAGCAATATCCATAGATCGATCCGGTTCAGTTTGGTTTTGGTGATTCGGTTCACGGAAAAACCCTACAACTAAGAGGCAGGAAGTGGATGGTGGGTATGAAGCATGCAGCCAGGAGGGATATTTGTTGATATGGCTGCATGGGATGAGCTGCATGAGAAACCTCATGCGTACGTGGAGAAACCCTATCTGCAGCTAAGTCGGATTTTGAGTTTGGAAATTAATAATAACTTGAAGAAGCGTGTTTTACATTTTTGGGAGTAATAGAATGTAACACACGTGGAGACAGATGATGGGTTGAGTAAGAATATAGTTTTTAAATTTGTTATAACAGCAACATGCTTTCTTCCTCACAGTCATCGGATATTGAGAGAGAGAGAGAGAGTTGTTTTGAGATCTGATTGGTGAGAATCAGTGAGATAGGAGTCTTGAGAGTTTGTATTGTATTCAATAATATACAGATCCGTGGACGTAGTTGGTACACTGGCGAACCACGTAACTCACGTGTTCCACTGCAAAAAAAAAAAAACAAAAATTTGCGACCAAAAAAAATGGGTTGTGAATTAGCGACGGACTAACGACGAAATGGCGACGAAATAAAATTTTAAATTTTGCGGCCGAATTCAATTTATGTGTGTTTTATGTGTTGTGTTTTTCTCTTTCGTGGTCGTGCGATTCTTAACACTAGAAGATTTTAAAAAGTTAGTTAAATGGAGAGGTATAATTTGTATATCTATATAAGTATAATCAAGAAAAATAATATAAATTTAGGCTAGGCTTAGTATTATATTTGGTCAATTAGTATGTTCCCAAAAAATAATGTCGGATTTGATCCCCTATGATGTAATGTTTACGTAACTATTCTCAATAATATTGCATGCATAAAATATTTATAAAGAGTTGAGATTTAAAATAAAAGTCTATAATAAATATAAATGAATTTGAGTATTTAAATTAATCATACCATCAGTTGACTTAAAATGATAAATTTTAATTGTGAATAAATTTTAATTTAAGCTATTAATTTAACGTAGATAAAGAAAGTGAATTCATTTCTATTTAATACAAATATGTTTTTAGTGGCCCACTTTATATATATCACTACCAGAAATTTGCGCTTTTGCGACCGAAAAATCTGTTGCAAATTATTATTTTGCGATGGTTTATGTTCGTCGCAAAACCTCTCGTCGCTATTTTTTTTGCGACAAAATTCGAATTTCCGTCGCAAAATTTTGCGACGGAAATTATGTCTCCATTCCATCACAAAATGTTATTTTATAAACAGGTCGGTTGAGGTCGCGCGCGCAAGAGGATTCGAACTCATGATCTCTTGCCTACATGTTACTGCTGGACCAAATGCAATTTTTAATTTTTACATGATTTAATAAATATATATACATTAAATATTTTGCGACGGAAATCTCGTCGCTTAATTTGGTGCAAAATGGCAACGGAACTCCGTCGCAAAATTTAGCAATAAAATATTTTGTCGTAAATTCTTCTGTAACCCCGCGACTCCAATTTTTTGCTCGTCGCAAATTTGAGATTTTTTTCGTAGTGTATAGGGAGTGGATCACATACTAAAAATTAATTTTTGCTAAATAGGAATGAATCTACACCATTCATCTAAAAAATCAATAGTTGAGATTAAAATATTTTCCCAGATTGTATGCTTTTTTGCTTTATAAATCATGCTTAATCGAATTAAGCACGATTTATAAAGCAATTAAGCATGAACGGAAATTATGCTTAATTTTTTAATCTTTATGCTTTAATCTCAACCATTGATGCTATCAATCCAATGGTTGAGATTCATTCATATTTAGCACAAACTTTAATTTTAGCGGATCTAGTGAGAAAAACCTTAACGTGTAAAAATGAGGAAGATGCTTGATTGCATTCACGACATTGCTTGATTACAATGTTGCTTGACTGTGCTTTAGTTGTTGCTTGATTACGTTTTAATTGTTGTTTGATTAAATATCATCCATTGATTTTTTAGATCAGATAGACATGATTCATTCTTTTTTTCACATAAAGTTTTTTTTACATGATCCCTCCTATATATATATATATATATGTTTGCATTCATATGTTAACCACTTCCCAGATGTTACCTGTTACCTCATTGTCGGTGCATTATCTAGACAAGCTAACTACATTATCTAGGTTATATTAGGTACATTACGAACATAATGTATTACATTATTATTGCATTACATTATCTATCAGTTTGTACATTATCTTTGTAAGGTACCTAATATGGCCTAGATAATGTAGTTAGCTTGTCTAGATAATGCACCGACAATGAGGTAACAAGTAACATCTGGGAAGTGGTTAACATATGATTACAACTCTCTCTCTCTCTCTCTCTCTATATATATATATATATATATATATATATATAGGGTTATATTATATGGTTACCCATACCCCCTATGTTATATGAGGTCAAAATCCAACCATCAGATTTGAATTTGGACGATTTTGATTTAATTTGAAAATTAAAAATTTCGGTGCAGTATCTAATGAAACATACTACATTATTTGAGTATAATAGTAATTTGGATACCAATGATTTTCTAATAACGTTAAACATACAAAATTGTATTTTTCTCTCTCCTCTAAAATTTGTAGAAAACTTTAAATAACTATAACTCACTCAATTTAAATTATTTTTTTACATATTATATATCAAATTAAAGATAATTTAATTATCTTTCAAACGAAATCCCTATTACGTATGTTCGAAATAATATATTCGTAGTAAAACTAGATAATGTAATAGCTAAAACTAAATAATGTAGTATAACACATAGGATAATGTAATGATATATTTAAAAGTATTGCAACATTACTAAGGTAATTAGGAGAATTAGATAATGCAGATCGATGAACACAGATAATGTAACATAATATGAAGAATAATGTAATGGCATATTATGTTGCATTATCTATATTCATCCCTCGTGCATTATCTAATTCTCATTTTTAATATTACAGTATTACATTATCATTTGTGTTATGTTACATTATTCAGTTTTAGCTATTGCATTATTTAATTTTACTATGATTATCTTATTCCGATCATGTTCAATAGGGATTTCATTTGAACAGTGATTAAATTATCTTTAATAATGTGCTATGAATTTTACATTATTTATGACAAATATGTTACATTATTTGTTTACAATTTCAATATTATACCAAAATCTGGAGTTATATTTAAAAAAATAAAAAAAACACACTATAAAAGATAATATAGTGGATAAAGAATAAATAATATATGAACTATCATACAAATAATGCGCCGTCTACTTGGTAAAAATTGATCGGCTGACAATCGCTCCACAATGCGTAATCTAGACTTTTTTATTGGGCTCCCTCACTTTGCACACCCATTCTCCCGAGTTCCGCCGCCGCACACCATGATACATTGGGGGCCTCATCTCCCGGAACTTCTGTCACCTGGCGTGCTTCTTCGAATTGTCGAAAGCAAGCTTCACCTCATCATAGGAGAAGGAACAGAGGCTGGGACTCCTGCTTTCAGACGACTCCTCAGCTAAATAAGAATCATTTGTGTAATTGCTTTCAAAGCTCTGCATATTTTTTTGTTTTAAAAAAACTGATAAGAAAAGTTGGTG
>JAPKLW010000274.1:366804-390400 GCA_026898455.1 Plectranthus barbatus | reverse complement strand
TTGTAAATTACAAATAAATTTATATATTTTCTAATGTCTATTTCTCTGTATTTTTATATATCTATATATATATATATATATATACACGCTCAATTATATAGAGCAATAATGAAATATCAACATCACTGTCTCTATCCTCCTACTTTATATTATTAGGATAATTAATAAAAGATTTTTTAAAGTTCTGTGAATTTGTCATTAGAAACTCTATACATTTATTTGTAATTTACAATACTCATTCGACATATATACATTTAATTTTAATTAGATTTCCGAAATAATCAAATATCAATTATTATATCATTTGAGTTCATTAAAACAAGTTTATCAGCTACGGAATAATATTAAAATGGTTGGATAATTGATTCGATTGTTATTATTCATGATCGGATTAATTCACGAGTGTGCTATATATGAACAGTTCGATAAAAAACCTGAAATTATCACACATTCTCGATCACTTTCATAAATAGAACAAAGTAATTGTTAATTTGTAATGTATTACTTCTTCCGTCCTGATTATTTGATCCAGTTTTATCTTGTACGAATGTCAAAAATCGTACATGAATACTAAATATTGGAGCGAACTTCCTGAACTATCCTTATTTAGTAATAACTATCAATAATAGATCCTATTAATTGTATTTAATTTACAAATTTGTTCAAGAGTAAATTTTTAAACACACGTGAAAAATAATAGTACTAAATTTGAATGTAAGACAATATAAATGGGATTAAAAAAAAAATAATATGAACCAAATAATTGGGATGGAAGGAGTATATATTCATATTGAGTTCCATTAAAGATAAATTTGATCCAATATAATGCATTGATTCTGTACATGTTAATCTGAATTTGACATTGGAACTTGGAAGTATATTTCAATTTTGTTAATTTAAAAAATATATATATATTTTGGGAAGGTCTTGGGTTAGGCAGACCTATAGGCGGGTTTTATCCATTATCCCAAGATTTAGGCAGGTTTTATCCATTAACCCAAGCCCAAACCCATATAATATACCCTATTTGGGATGGATGAACTCATTTGGGTAGGATAAAACCCGCCTAAACGGTTTAGCCGTTTAGGCCTACCTAACGCAAGTTTTTGCCATATATATTTAAAAAAAAAAAAAAAACTGCCCCAATAATCTTGCATATATATTGGGGCCTAGTGGAAGCACAAAAGTTGTAAAGCTGAACTCTCACTTCCTCTAAACCAAAATGGCTTCTGCAGGCCTAACTCAAGAAGAAACTCCCTACTCCACCCCAAAACTCCGGCCATCAACCCGCCGGACGCCGTCTTTTTCATCGTCTTCGCGGTCCGATTCTTGGGATTCGTTCTTAGAATCACCACTATTCTCCTTCAACGATCCATCATCCCCTCTGCATAGCCCAATTCTCCCTCTAAAACTTATAGGCATCCCTTTCTCATGGGAGCAAACCCCCGGAATCCCCAAGAACCACCAAGGTTTCAAGAAAACGGAATCCTCGAGCCGCCGCGGCCTCCTCCCCTTGCCGCCTGCCTCCACCACCAAGAAGTGGAGGGCCCAAGAAGAGGTCTCTCCAAAGAAACATCTCATGAGTAAAAAGGATCCCTTTTTTGCTGCATTGATTGTATGCTCCAAAGATGATGAGCGTGATCGTGGTGGGGATAGATTTGGAATCATAAACATGTACGCTTCTTGCAAGAAAACATGCACAGTTGCCGAGTCAATTGTCTATGTCCCAAGAGCTACCCCACATTATCTTCTTCACGATCATCGTCCTCGAGTCGAGTCGAGTCGAGTCGCCAAAGAGTTTAGTTTGTGCAGATGGAACCCTAGCTAGATAAGTTTCCTTTTCTATTAGTTTGATGTTGTTACATTGAGTCATTTTCTGTTTTCTAGTTATGGTGATGTGTCCTCTCTCTCTCTCTCTCTCACTCTCACATATTATCTCTCTTGATATTTCGTTGAAGTGTTGAATATAGGGACAAGCCAAGCTGTCCTAAGTTATCATGTTGTGGTGAGATTAAATCTAGTAAATTATCATGTGTGTTTTTCATTTTTTTTTTTTGCTATATGTGAAATCAAATATCGAATATTCTCTATGTAACTTGAATAAATGTGGGCGTTTAATAATGCGTTTTTCGATTTGCTTTTCTGCTTTGTAAGAATATTAAACTGAGAAATCAGTGTCCTTTCTGAACATCATTGGTTGTTTTTTGGAAGTATGGTTGGACGTTAAAAATCCCATGTGAGATGTGATGGAAAATTTTGGATCAATTCGTGTATACATAAGAGGCAAATGATGAATTAGTTGATTCTTCAAATTTTAGGCAAAAACTCTTATTAGACTATTTTACGGTTTTTACTTCAAAATTAGACAGTTCTTACAATTATCTATTTTATAGCTATTAGTAATTAATGATGTTGATAAATTATGTATTTCACTGTTAGTAATGAATCTAATGGTGTTAAGTAATCATGCATTTAAAAGATGTACACTTTTGTAATAAAAATATTTACTTAATTTAAATGATATATTTGATGTATGATGACGTACGCATTTAACCCATTTAAATTAAAATGTACTTAATCAACTTAATTTTAATAATATATCTCGTTGTTATAATTTATTTTATAAAATAAAATCAATAAAACAATTTAGCAGGAGCTTCTCTAAATCTTATTTTATGACAAGATGGGTGGGAAATAATTAGAAGTCAATTTTCTAAATATAAATAATGGTTTCTTTCCCTGTCCATGTCGATCTTTGACCGGACATGCTTTTTGGAGGCTTCTTGTTTTCCTATAAGATTTTTTAATTGTAATATATAACATCTTTGAATATTATATTGTTACTTATAGCTTTTTATTTTTCAAATTACATTAAGCAACAATTTTTTTTATTTATATATTTTTTTAATTAAAGTACACAATTTAAAAAAAAAAAAGATGTATCCAACATAACTCAAAATTAAGTAAAATGTTAAGCACAGTTGCTCCGAGTTCGAAGAAATAAATTGATCACGAATTTAAGTAAGGGTGTAAATAAGCTGAATTACTTGTTTTTTTATTCGATAAAAAGACATTTAAACTTTTTTATTAAAGTTCGTTTACTATATAAGTCAAATTCAAGTTTCATAATATTTGATTTATGACCCCGTTTGTTAAATTAGTTTGAAATATAAAATCATTAACTTTATAGAACATATATACTTTTTAGTACTTTAATTCGTAATAAGTATAAAAAGTCTTTGATGATCTTTAATGATGATAAGAAAATAAATGAATTTGAATAAATATGATATTTTTTGTTAATAAAATTAATTAAAACAATGAATATCTTAACAAAATTCTAAATTATAAAAAGCTCGTTTAGGCTTAACAAATACTCCCTCCGTCCCGTTATATTAGGCACGGAGGGAAATGGCACTATAACCAAGGAGCTTTTTAAACACTCCACTAAACACTTAATTAAGCAATAAAAAAAAATTAAATTGCTAATGACAAACAATTTTTAAAAAGGAAGGGCAAGTCAAATCAGATTACATAAGAGATATTATGGCTGCAAAATCAAATTTGGAGCCAAAATTTTCAGATTACATCCAAATTTTCCCTCTAATCTAGCTCTATAAATACAAATCCACTTTTACAATCATTAAAACAAATGATCAAAGAGCTGAGAGCACTTCTACACAGCAAAAAACACAAAATCAAAGAGAAATATGGGTAAGAACCCAGACATATCAGAGGAGAGGAGAGCTGATATTGTTGCATTCCTGTTGGAGAGATTGAAGGACAGCAAGCCAGCAAAAGGGGTGATCAATCAAGCTGCTGCAGCCTTCAATGTTTCAAGAACTACCATCTCAAGAATCTGGAAATCTGCAAGAGAAGCACAAACAAGAGGTGAAGGTTTACATTTTAAAGGGAAAATGATTGCTAGAATAAGAAAGCTCAAACATGAGGTAAACAATGAGCATATAGCTGCAGTCAATTTTCAGAAAAGAGGAACAATTAGGGCACTAGCTGAGAGCATAAGTATTCCTAAGTCCACTGTGGGTAGATGGGCTAAAAATAACCTGATCAGAGCACACACAAATGCAATAAAGCCATGTTTGACAGCTCCAAACAAACTCTTAAGATTGAAGTGCAGTTTACAAGCCATATGTTATGATCATGTGTCAAAGATGTTTAAGTTTAAGCCAATGGAGAATATTGTGCACATAGATGAGAAGTGGTTTTATTTAACCAAAAACACACATAGGTACTACCTCACACAAACTGAAACTGAGCCACATAGGACATGCAAGAGCAAAAAAATTATTCCTAAGGTGATGTTCATGTGTGATGTGAGTAGGCCAGTATTTTCAGATGAGGGCAGTGTCCTATTTGATGGAAAAATAGGGATGTGGCCATTCATAGAAGAGGTGGCAGCCAAAAGAAGCAGCAAAAACAGGGATGCTGGTACTCTAGAGCTCAAACCAATTCAAAGCATCACTAAGGAAGTGATAAAGGCATGCCTAATCAACAATGTAAGTTGCTGCAGTTTATACATGCATGTATGCATATAATCTGCATGAACATAATGAATTAAATGTGTATTCACAGGTTATTCCAGCAATCAAAGAGAAGTGGCCTACATGTTTAAGTAAAACAATTGTCATTCAACAAGATAATGCTCGGCCCCATATCACTAATGAGAATGCAGAGTTTCAAAATGCAGCAACTTCAGATGGATTTGACATACAATTGGTGCAACAACCACCTAATTCTCCTGATCTAAATGTCAATGACTTGGGTTTTTTCAGAGCTATTCAAAGCTTACAGCAGCAACAAGCATGTCAAGATGCAAGAGAGCTAGTCAATGCAGTGTTAACAAGTTATAACAGCCTACAAGCAGTAACTCTCAATAAGGTGTTTCTATCCCTACAAACTTGTTTCATAGAGATTATGAAAGTTAAGGGCTGCAATAGCTATAGGCTGCCACACATGAAGAAGGATGCTTTAATAATGCAAAATGCTTTGCCCAGGAATCTAGAGGTACCAATTGACCTAGTGAAAGAGTGTCTACACTATATGACTGAGCATGGACATGAAGGAAATGATATGGAATGTGTCATGATTCAATTGGGTTTACTTTTTCTTTACTGTAAGGATAGATAGGATTAGTGCAGATGACTCTTTTGTAAAGCACATGTAGTCTTTTGTAGTGCACATGTAGTCTTTTGTAAAGCATATTGACATGTAATCATGCACATTCAACTTATGAAGTTTCAAGAAACCACTTCAAACATGGAGAACACATTTCAAACAGAAAATGTTTCATGAATGTGTATGGGATGTGTGAGCAAGTTATAATCATTTCAGGAAATAACCCTAAACCCACAGCAGAACCAAGGATTCATCATGCTCAACCAGCTACTCAGAAAACCAGCAAGAGCAAAACATTAAACCAGCAAGAGCAACACATTAAACCACTCATGACCGAAGAAGATGAGCAGCAATAGCAACAATGGACATAATCAACATAGGCAGACCACTAATCAGCCATAAAATGAAGAGGCAAACCACCAATCAACATGCAGACCACCAATCAGCCATAACATGAAGAGGCAGACCACCAATCAACATGCAGTGGACCAATCAGCCATAACATGAAGAGGCAGACCACCAATCAACATTTTGACCATCGATTCAACATGCAGACAACCAATTCAACATACAGATCCACCAACACATAGATCCAGCCATAAAATTATGAGGCAGACCACCAATTCAACATGCAGACCACCAAAAAGCCATAACATGAAGAGGCAGACAACCAATTCAACAGAAAGATCCACCAACATAATTCAACAGACAGATCCACCAACACAATTCAAAACACAGACCACCATATATTCAACAGAAAGATCCACCAACATAATTCAAGAACACGAAGGTAACAAAGAGAGAATTCACCGGATGTTTGGGAACTGAATGTCCCAAAACAGGCGGACGACTTCCATCTTTATATGGTGAGGAAAAGCCAACTCAGCAGCAACCTCCGCCAGCCACTGCCTCTCCTTCTCCAAATCGAAAAACAGGTTCGATTCCTCAATGAATCCGCTCAGCACTGGCCCTCCAATATCATCACTATCATCCCACCAAGCGACGGAGTCTGCGGCGGCAACGAGACCTTCACCGGAGCTGTCGCCTGGCCGCGTCTCACGGTCGCCTGCACGCTGAACCGTCATGGCAGCGGCGGCAACAACCCCACCGTCGGGGTCGCCGCCAGCACGCTGGATAGAAGGGTTAGGGTTCACGGGTGTCATCATCGCGGCGCAGGAGGGAGAAGAGAGAAATCGACGAGATTAGGGTTTGAGAGAGGAGAGGGGCGGACGATTTAGAGCATCAGGGAGGAGGGCGGCGGAGGTTCGGCCAGTTTAGGGTTTGAGAGAGAGGGAGAAGAGAGATCGACAACTGATGCGGCGGAGGTTCGGCCGGTTTAGGGTTTGAGAGAGAGGGAGAAGAGAGATCGACAACAGTGCGGCGCAAGTGAGTGATGAGGGTGATCGACAGGTTTAGGGTTTGAGAGAGGAGAGGGGCGGACGAGTTAGAACATCAGGGAGGAGGGCGGCGGAGCATCGGCCGGTTTAGGGTTTGAGCGAGAGGGAGAAGAGAAATCGATTCAGATGCGGCGCAAGAATGATGAGGGTGAACAAATGAATCGACGAGATAGGGTTTGAGAGAATGGGGAAGGGTATTGTTGTAATTAGGGAGAAAAATGAGGGTGAAAATGTAATTTTCACTTTAACTAATTGAGATTAAGTGTTGTTAATTTTTTGCCAAAAACGGAAATGTGTCTAATAAACGGGACAAACCGAAAAGGAAAGTGTGCCTAATATAATGGGACGGAGGGAGTACTTGATTAAGCTTGAGAACGTTAAAGTATTTGATAATAAAATTTGAAGTTTGACTTAAAAAATAAATGAATCAAACTTAAGTAAGATACTACTCAATTTATTTATGTTCGATTATAGTCATAGGTTATATAATCAGGTTAGAGTAATGTTGGAAACACCCATCCCTATTATTGGAATTTTAGTATTTTGCTGAATTTAAAAACCCATCAGTCGGTTAGCTAATGTATAGAATTGACTATGTCATATTTGTTCATGTAAAGATTAGGGGTGTGTATGGTATGATTGGGACCAGCCGAACTGGTCAAACAAAATTAATTCGTGCGGTTTGGTTGGTTTAAGAGAAGTGTATTGGCTAGATTGGTTTAATAAATCTCAAACCGGATGATTTGATTTAACGGACGGTTTGAAGGGAACTGACCGCTTCGACCGGATCGGTCATATATATAAATTATTTTAATATAATAATAATAATGATTAAATATTATAAAATTGAAATATCAATATGTGCCCAATATTTATATTATTTTGAATTACACCTTTATAAATCAACTTCTATTTTCGTCTCTCCTGCAATCATAATTTCATTTATTTATTACTTCTCTTCGATTTTAATTAATGGCAAGCGGATTATATTTATTTTAATTCTATTTTTTCCATCATTCATATATTGATAATCAAAATTGTCAAAATGATATACAAAAGTCATTGTTTGCACTATCAGTCGAATGATTTTCCAAACCGTTTAAATCTCGTTTTTGTAGCGCCTCCTACTAACCCTCCTGAATCTTTGGGTGCACTACAGGTGAGCTGGATGGTTTAAAATTGCAGAAGACATATTCAACAAGAAAAAGAAGATAACATACACATATTGCATCCAATAAATCATCATTCATCAAAAGAGTTACAACGAAAAATAGGTTTTAGTGTAACGACCAGTATTACAAAATAAAGTATTGCGGAGTTTGGTTTCTCAAACAGTTACACAAAAAGGGATGGATAATGTATCAGGGAATACAGGAGCAGAGAGTTTCAGTGTAACTGATTTTGTCTTTACCCCGTGATCACTAAATTTTTAGTAATACTATAGTTTAGTGGCAAATAGAAATTATCGATCCCACAGGGATTGCAAAAATGAACTATCCTATATGTTGAAACAATAATTTTTCGGTTTATTGTTCAAGAGAATAGAAATTTTAAAGGTTTGTGGTTTTGAAATCAAATTCAGCAGCGCAAAATTGAAGCAACAATATTAAAAGATATTTTTGAGAAAATTAGAGAAAAAGCTCAGATTCTAGGGAAAGTTCATATCTTGGATAACATGCAAGGGAATTGAATCGATTAACAAAAATATGAATTAAGGTGGAATATCAGAAAAGTAATACATACTCCGGGTTTGGTAGTTTATAAAGTTAATTATTAATTATCTATATCCTCTCGGTCTCTAGAATAATTAACAACTCCTCAAAACATCAGATTTCATCCTATGGTTTAAATCCTTCTTTTTAGACAAAATAAAAAACCGTATTATCAATTCTCAAAATCCATTAATCGATTTTTACTTTCCAGTCTCAAATCGATTAATTATGAAATCCAATCTAGTGGCCAACTATCTCAGATTTGGAAAACGCACAGGAATTGATAAACCTAGAAAAACAGTACATGAATACATATGAATGCTATGCCATATGGATTTTAAGAAATCATTGAACCGTGATCATCCAATACATTTTTCATGATGTATAGCCTTTTAACACGTGATATCATATCTGGTTACCATTGTGTGACTGGAATTTGACCCACTTACAAGTCACGATGAACAACTAGGAATAGGTTAACCACTCGCCCACTATCATCAATTAGTACACAGTGTCTCAGATCACTCAGAAATGAGACGACGATCAATTTTAAAAGCACTACAGGCCTCTCCTTATTTCACCCAATGTTTCAGCTCTCCTGCTCAGGGACTTATAAAATAAATCATAATAGTTCGCGAACCTAAGGGATCTTAATATCCCAAAGTTAATGAGACTTAGCTCAGGTATTTTATATTCTTGGTTCCATCCTCATTTAACAATCTCTTTAGCAATCAAAATTAACCAGATGGCAAATATGATAACACAAAGATTTTGGCATAGACAATCAACCTTTAAAGCAAGACATTTTCATGTTTTTAAAAAATTGAGCTCATAGCTAGAAAGGCATTTGATTATTACAGAAATAGTCCCCTCACCTTTAAAGCTTACAGATGTTTCGTTAGCATGTAGATGTAGAAGCTCAGATCTGATTAGATTGTATATCCTTCAAACACCAATATAAGAAGACAACAAATCAGGTGGATCATATAGTGTTAAACAATCAGCGTCATTGCTGATATTGCACGGTACTCAGGTCCTATGACTGACTTTCTGAACTAACATAACTTAATAACCTAACATGCATTCTCATACATCAAAACATGCATGTAACTCAATCAACCATAATTATACATGATAACCAAACTACGGTCAAAAGATCAACTCAAACAACACATGTTTATACTTGAAATGGCTAAACTTGGACTTTAAGATATCATAATCGATTTACATAATTCTCAATATTCAAAATCATAATCAATTGCATAATCATGTGTATAACATGCCTCATTATTGATATTTAAACTCATATATTGAAAACAAGATAAATCAGATCGAAAACAAAATTTTCTCATAGTTTATACACAAACGACGACCCAGGCATCATAGTCGGCGATCACTTCTCACCATGCTAGCTAGCCGAATGCGTCCTGCCTGCACAAAAATAATATGAGCCATGCACATCCACCGACACCGACCATGGTGACCGATGTCAGATGTGTCAACCGCCGCCGCTCTTGTCAATCGACATGGGCACATCGATCGATGTCGGTGTCTACGCAGAACCCAATTGCGTGCGTGACATGCATGATCACCTGCAACAAACCCATTTCTAGCCATCCCAACCCCCATAACCCACCATCATGCATTCCTGAACATGCTAGGACAATATAAACACAAAATACATGGTCTGGGACTGAGAAATCTCACCGGAAAAGCTTGAAGAAACTCACCGGCAAAAATGGTGGTTTGCACGGCAGTGACAGATTTCAAACCAAAATGTTTCTAAAATCATGAGGAACACAAATATGACGTCTACACAAAGATCCAACATCGTTTGATTCGAGTTTGGTCGCGATATCAAGATTTTACGTCTTACCGGTGGGCTAACTTCAAATGCGAATACCTCCTTCGTTTCTCAATGAGTTTGCATGATTCCAAGCTCTGCGTGCTCCTTCTAGAAATAGCTTTCTACAAAACTAGGTATAGTGGCTTGTGGTTAGCTGGTTTGATCGGAATAAAGGCAAGAAGAAGGTGGCTGGGAAGGGAGTGTTCGGCGATGGTGGAGTGGAGAAAGAAGAAATTTGTGAAATGACTTTTGAGAAAATTTTATATAATCTGATCACCAAGGTCCACACCATTAATGCACCGCCCTTCCATGCCCAATTTCATGATTACAAAAACAAGTTGTCAAATTGGTGGCATTCTTCACCGCAAAGAATGCCAACGGTGTTTTCCATCTTCACAATCTCGGTCACCTCGCGTGTATTTTATTCTGATAACAAACCTTAGTGGATTCTTAATTTGACATACATTGTCCAAATCTCGTTGGTGCAATTCCGTAATTTTTGAAATTGTCGCAATTTGACCCCGAACTTAAATAGTTCAAAAAATCACAGCTTACTCCACGGGTCTTGGAATTCCATTCCAATTATTTTCTAACATTCCATAAAGCAATCTCAAGAAAACCCCAGTTCGGTGAGAGAAATGGAGCATTTTGGTGCAAGTTGCTGATTTAATTGTGACACGTTTTTACAGGAAAAGTAATTGATCGCGCTCGGGTCTCTTACGTAAAATGTATCTGCATGGTATGTAGGCACTTACATACAACATCGGCTGTCAATTCTTGACTCACAAGCAACTAAACATTAATTGCAAATTAAACCTTTATTTAATTATTTAATTAAGCACAACCGACTTAATTAAACTCGGGATTTTAAAGTTTTAATATGGTTTGGCCAGTTTGGTTTGGAATAATTATTTGACTGGTTTGGTTTGTGAATATTTCAAATCTTAACTATTGATTTGGACGGTATTTTGTCCTTCAAACCAACCAAACCGGACTGCGCACACCCCTAGTAAAGATTGTATAGTTTCATTAAGTGTAATAATTTAGGTCCAGGTAACTGTTGTTGTGCTAGTAGCTATTATAATTATACACAAGTGCACGTATGTCTAACAAGTAATACAGATCTAAGTCCAGATATCGTACCCAAGGGAGTGAAAGTGAATCGTGCACATTATATTGCTTGTGAATTAATGGGGTTTTGTAATTTCTCCAAACTAAAATAACAAGAAAGCATATACAATGAAACCAAATAGTGCTAGAACAATTAATACTATTTCTTCCCACAAAATAATCATAAACTAGTAAACTATGGTTTTAAATTAATGATAACATGCACTCGGGTTATTGACTTTTGTTCATCTATTCTTCTATATGCTGCAGCATTGTTCAAGCATCAACTCTGGTTCTTGCAACCACACTCTTTTCTGTCTAGACTATTATCATAGCGCTAGATCTATGTTTTCTTGCTAACCTTCATATGTCTATGATAGATTTTGCCTTCAAACAAGCAATTTCAGAACAGGGGTTCTTGCAAATCTCAAAATCTATGTATATCTACACTAGAGATCAAGATTGACCACGATTCCCTCATCCTAGATCTCCTCTCGGTCTCACTAGGCGAGATCTCTACCTGCCATTGTCGTGTTTAGATAGACAAACATACCAGAATCAAGATCAAACACCATATTTAATACTAGAACAGCTTCAACATATATTCAAAAAGAAAAACAAGTCAATAACCCGAGCTTAAAAGGTTTAGCTCATGCTTACAAAGGATAAAAAGCAAATAACATTCAAGTTCATATTTCTGATCATCAACTACGTAGGAATATTATATAAGTTTGCAAAATAAAGATAAACTGTTCAGATTTGTTGCTGCATCCACTTTGGCTCTCACGAACTCCTCGTCTCCCTGCTCAAACTTCTATGTTGATCTCTCCCTTCACACTCGTATTCTCTCGATGTTTTTTTCTTTTGTCTTGTCCCTCCTTTCTGAAAATATCTCTCCTGTCTCCCTTCAGCTTCATCCAAGCCTTACACGTGGCTCCTCAATCTGCCTCCCAGTTCTGACAGTTCTCCTGGGTGACACGTGTCCTACTTTTGGGACAGGATCTGAAAAGTGCTAAGATCCTGTCTGCTGTGGTCCTGGATATTCCTCATTGGAGTTCTGGCCATGTTTCTCCTATGTTGCGACGTCATATCAATCCTTCTTGCTCTTGTCATGCTCCAGCATAATGAGACCTGTGATACTATTCAAACAATTCTTTTTGCAAAAACTCATAATTAACACAATACTTCATAAGATACCTAAATTTAATATACTAACCAAATAACCTACATTATACCATTATCCTATAAAACAAGACTATTCTAAGACGTAATTAACTAAGTTCAACACAAAATAATAACTCTTTAAGAGAGTTATAACTCCCCCAAACTTAAGACGTTGCTTGTCCCCAAGCAACAAAGACTCAAACAAAACAAGGGAACTTAATTTACATATTCTTGTTTTGGAGCTTTCAGATCACACCAAAGAAATTAAGAAGAAAAATTTCATTCATGACTCCTAAGTAATCAAGCTTCAGCCACCACAATTTAATAATTTTAATCAAAGCAATCTAAACTAGCTTGATAATCAAAGCTACAAAACTTTTCAGCAAGATAGCTAACAAGTGCTACAAGTTTAAACTTAACTTCCATTTCGGCTCTCATGATCATTGATGCCACTGTTTTTGACTACCTTCAAACTTTGGCACATTCTCCACTAATAGAAATTGTATCACATCAAGATCAAAAGGTCTTCTTGAGCTTCTAATGTAAGGTTGTGGCTAAGGTATGAACATTATGGAAGAAGTGACTAATGAATTTGAGAGGCATGCTACAAGTCTTCCATTTAGAATTTATTCTTGGTGTTGCATAAAAAAAAGCTACAGCTGTTTTCAGATCATAAAGCCTCTTTTTTTTTTTAGATGGTCATTTGTCCCATCTAATTTTTCTACTTTTCTTTTCTTTCTCTTTTTTTTTTTAATACTCATGCCACTTACAGGTTGCAGCATGGTTTATTTACAAACAAGCTCTCAGGCTTCTACACTTTCAATCTATTACAACTCTATCTTTTATTATTCTTCTGATCGCTAAGTGAAAGAACCTAAGCAAGCCTACCTCTCAAATCAGGGCGAGTGTATGAGTAAATAGCTCACATCTTTTATGGTCAGAGTCAACAAAAAGGCTCAAGGCTCAAATCTAGGTGCAAAGGTAAATGATGTACAATGAAAAGAACTTCTGCAAGCACAAAGATGAAGAGATTGCCTAAATCATTTCCTCATGTAATACCCATTCAAATTTCGTCTCAAATGGCCTAACATTTTCAGGTAGGTGGCATCTCACATGTTCTTTTTCTCAGCACAACTAAAGTACCATTTAAACTAAAGCACGTAGCATATCAGGTTTTCAAAAACCAAACAACTACAGACTTTGTCCCTCAAGCTAGCCTATCATCCTAAGATTAAACTTGAAAATCTTGGGGGCTGACTCTCAATCAATCAATTATCATTTACAAAATTTCAAGAGAAAGAGATTACTCACACACCCGCATCATTAAGCTCAAGACAAGATAATAGACACACTATCGAAACTTCATAGCACTTTCTTGCACCATCAACTGAACAAACTAAACATCCATTCAAAAAAATAAAAACATCAACCCAACCAAACAAACTAAAAATAATGGGTTCACACATTCACCCAACACATCGACACAAACACAAATTAAAAACAGAGTTTTTGTTCAAAATGTATAGTTTAGAATTGACCACAGCCCTCAAGTAGGCTTCTTCTTCTTTCCAGCAGCAGACGTCCCTTTTTCGGCTTTCTTGTTCCGCACCTCCTTCACCAATTCTTCGGTTTGAAATTGCATCTCCATCATCATAGTATGGAGGTTCTCAAATTCCTTCAGGAGCTGGGTGCTTTGCTCAGCGATATCATCCAACTTACCCTGCAAAACCTGCACAGAAGACTGGTTAGCTGACAAGGGCTCCACTCCTTCCTTCTTCTGGGAGTTCTCATGCCTTTGGCGCAGATACCCAACATTGAAATGAGTTCTCATAGTCTTGCGCGGCTTTTCGTCATGAAATGGAACTCCAACTTTCTTGCAAAGCTCAGATATCAAGGATGGGCAGAAGAGAGATCCTCGTTCCTTTGAGGCAGAGTAGCCAACAACATCAACCAAAAATGGTGCATAGTTGATCGGTTCGCCCTTCAGAATGGCAGCAATCATCAGGATGCGGTCCTGACCAATGTTGGTGTTATGGGTGGTCGGGCTGATCCTGTTTTTAAAAAACTGCAGCCACAAATTTGCCTCCGAATGCAGGAACTTGGAGAGCACATATTTGTTATCTTTCGCCTCATCATTCCAATGTGCTCCCGGGAGTCCTACCACCTTCAGGGCGTCATCTAACTGCTTCATTGTGGGCGCAAGGCAGATCTCTATAAACTCATCTGGCTCAGGCGCATGAGTTCCAAACACCTCATGAATTTCTTCATAATCCAGGATTATAAAATCTGCAGGAAAGATGAACTTATCTACCCTCACGAGCACATCTTCAATCTTTCCTTCAGGATGTACAGTAAGATCTATCTGCTAACTGAAGAGAAATGGTGGTAGGTCTAGCTCCTCCAATGCCCAATTTCTGAAAAATTGATAATGGCATCAAATTTACACTTGCTCCTAGGTCACATAGAGCCCTACCCACATCTCGACCTCCAATAGAACAAGGGATAGTGAAACTCCCTGGGTCCTTTAACTTAGCTGGAATTTGTCTCCTTAGAGGTCCACCTACTTCCTCAAACAATGAAACTGTTTCAAATTCCTTCAACCTCTTTTTCTTTGACAAAATGTCCTTCAAAAACTTCACATAAGTTGGCATCTGCTCAAGTGCTTCCACCAATGGTACATTGATATGAATTTGTTTCAGCATTTCCAGAATTTTCTTGAACTGTTCCTCTTCTTTTTGCTTCTTAAATCTGGTTGGGTATGGTGGTGGTGGTGCATAATCATATTCCTCCAAACCAGATTTCCTCTTAGTTTTAGATATATTTCCTTCAGACATCTCTGCAGGCTTCTCCACAGGATCTTCCTCTACTCTCAACTCAGGAGGTATATCCTTCTTCTCCAGCAACTTATCTTTTTGCAGGTTATCTTTGGATATTGCAGCTCCTGATGATGATCCTTCTCTTGCTTCCAAATTCTCAGCCCTTCTTTCTTCAAATTGTTTCCCACTTCGAAGTGTGACAACTTTACATTGCTCCTTTCCATTCATTGGATTCTCAGTGTTACTTGGTAATGCTCCTGGTGGCCTGCTTCTCAATTCATTGGCTAACTGCCCCATTCGCACTTCCAGACTTCTTAAAGAAGATGCTTGGCTCTGAATAAGAGCATCTTGATTTTTAAGCCGCACTTCATTTTGAGTCATGAATTCCTTCATCATTTCCTCCATGGTTTTCTCTTGTTTCGGAGGTGGAGCTTCTAAACTCTGATGTTGATTATAACCTCCCATGTTATAATGTTGCTCCCTTCCTGCAGCATTTTGATTTCCTTGTCCAGACCAAGAAAATTTTGGATGATTTCTCCATCCACTGTTATAAGTGTTTGAATATGGATTATTAGTCTGGTGATGATGATTTCTATTTCCCATATAACAAATCGACGCTGGATTTGATAGACATTCCTCAAATTGGTGTGCTCCCCCACAATAAATACAATCCAAAGGTCCTGAGGTTTCTGCACACATTGGAGTTGTTTTACTTGGACTGGTATTTTTCTCAATGCTCTTCATAGTTGCTCCTAGAGCCTCCATTTGCGCAGTCAAAGCTTTCATTGGATCAATTTCCAACACACCTGCTACCTTAGGAGTAGAGATAGTTGTCCAAAATTTCACAAGCTTCATTGTACGTTTTTTCCAATAGTGCTCCTCCAGATGTAGCATCTATCATCATTCTTGAATTACCGTTCAGTCCATTGTAGAAAATCTCCATTTGAATACAATAAGGTATTCCATGGTTTGGGCATCTCCTCACCAGTTCCTTGAATCTTTCCCATGCTTCACTAACAGACTCATCCTCCTGTTTAAATGCCATGATTGCATTCCTACATCGTGCATTTCTTGTCGGAGGGAAATACTTCAGCAAAAAGGTTTCAGTCAGCTTGTTCTAGGTAGTTACAGATCCTGGTGGCAAATTAGCGAGCCAGCTTTTTGCACTATCCCTTAGAGAAAAAGGGAACAACCGCATTCTCAAGGCCTCAGGTGTAACTCCTTGCAGCTTGAAGTTATCACAAATCTCTAAGAAAGACTTCAAATGCAAATGTGGATCTTCTGTAGCCTGTCCCCCGAACTGCCCCAAACTCTGCAGCATTTGAAACATCACAGGTTTCAACTCAAAGTGATGTGCCTGAACTTCTGGCCTCGCAACCCCTGGATCAAACTCCAAGAACCTTGGTGCTGTATAAGTTCTGATTATCCTATCTCTTTCATCAGCCGGATTTTCCAAGTCAACTTCCGGCTCAGGAATTTTGTCAGCCATCTATCTAACTCTTTGCTTTCTTCTGTTCTTTCTAAAAGTTCTCTCTATCTCTGGATCAAATAGAAATATTTCTCTGATTGTCTCCTCACTCATACACCGCTAGCATTCCCTACAGTTATAGAAAATGATTAGTTTCCTACAACTTCAGTCAACCAACTGTGCATGCAAATTCAAACAATAAAATAGCATACAGACTCAATATCAATCACTCCCCGACAACGGCGCCAAAAACTTCTTGTTGTGCTAGTAGCTATTATAATTATACGCAAGTGCATGTATGTCTAACAAGTAATACAGATCTAAGTCCAGATATCGTACCCAAGGGAGTGAAAGTGAATCGTGCACATTCTATTGCTTGTGAATTAATGGGGTTTTGTAATTTCTCTAAACTAAAATAACAAGAAAGCATATAAAATGAAACCAAATAGTGCTAGAACAATTAATACTATTTCTTCCCACAAAATAATCATAAACTAGTAAACTATGGTTTTAAATCAATGATAACATGCACTCGGGTTATTGACTTTTGTTCATCTACTCTCTTATATGCTGCAGCATTGTTCAAGCATCAACTCTGGTTCTTGCGACCACACTCTTTTCTGTCTAAACTATTATCATAGCGCTAGATCTATGTTTTCTTGCTAACCTTCATATGTCTATGATAGATTTTGCCTTCAAACAAGCAATTTCAGAACAGGGGTTCTTGCAAATCTCAAAATCTATGTATATCTACACTAGAGATCAAGATTGACCACGATTCCCTCATCCTAGATCTCCTCTCGGTCTCACTAGGCGAGATCTCTACATGCCACTGTCGTGTTTAGATAGACAAACATACCAGAATCAAGATCAAACACCATATTTAATACTAGAACAGCTTCAACATATATTCAAGAAGAAAAACCAGTCAATAACCCGAGCTTAAAAGGTTTAGCTCATGCTTACAAAGGATAAAAAGCAAATAACATTCAAGTTCATATTTCTGATCATCAACTACGTAGGAATATTAAATAAGTTTGCAAAATAAAGATAAACTGTTCAGATTTGTTGCTGCATCCACTTTGGCTCTCACGAACTCATCGTCTCCCTGCTCAAACTTCTATGTTGATCTCTCCCTTCACACTCGTATTCTCTCGATGTTTTTTTCTTTTGTCCTGTCCCTCCTTTCTGAAAATATCTCTCATGTCTCCCTTCAGCTTCATCCAAGCCTTACACGTGGCTCCTCAATCTGCCTCCCAGTTCTGACAGTTCTCCTGGGTGACACATGTCCTACTTTTTGGGACAGGATCTGAAAAGTGCTGAGATCCTGTCTGTTGATGTCCCGGATATTCCTCATTGGAGTTCTGGCCATGCTGCTCCTATGCTGCGACGTCATATCAATCCTTCTTACTCTTGTCATGCTCCAGCATAATGAGACCTGTAATACTATTCAAACAATTCTTTTTGCAAAAACTCATAATTAACACAATACTTCATAATATACCTAAATTTAATATACTAACCAAATAACCTACATTATACCATTATCCTATAAAACAAGACTATTCTAAGACGTAATTAACTAAGTTCAACACAAAATAATAACTCTTTAAGAGAGTTATCAGTCACCAACAACTTGAAGACTTGAAGAACCAAAACTTAGAAGATCAAGATCTTCAACTACTGGGAACCAAAACTTAGAAGATCAAGATCTTCAACAACTGGAAGCTCAGATATCAGTTGTGGGAGAAGATCGAACCAACTGTCAAATGGAAGAGTTGAACAATAGAGAAGACATTAGTTGGCAGTTCAAATGAAACTGACAGCTGAATGCAAGACGATGACTAAAGCTCAGTTCAACTGGCGAAGGATCTACTGGCAAATCATGTCAAATCAACAATCTCATCGTAAGGACTATTATAAGGACAGAAGTGTCGAATTGTACATCTCCGTACAAACGTAAACCTACAAAAGGAGAATGATTGTCTCAATTCAAATTGCAATGGACACAATCCAATTGAAGACTATAAATACCCGCACAAATTCAAAAAAAAAAAAAGGATGGACATATGAAGGAAAATAGAGAACAAACATGAGAAAAATAGATCAAGAGTTATAAAGTCCTTGAAAAATTAAGCTTCCTGACCACCATGCATTTTAGCGTAACGCCACTGTTTGGGTGATCAAACGAGATCATCATTGACCGCAACTGAAATACAACCACGTTCCGAGATCTTCCGAGTTCAAATGATAAGAGTTATGATTTTGATCCTTGTTCTTAGTGAAGAGACCATCGTAGACCACAACTGAAGCACAACCACATTTCGAGACCTTCCTAGTTCAAAAAATAGATCAAGAGTTATAAAATCCTTGAGAAATTAAGCTTCCTGTGTGATCTGCACTAGAGACCACCATGCATTTTAGCGCAAAGCCACCGTTTGAGTGATCAAACGAGATCATCGGTGACCGTTACTGAAAGACAACCACGTTCCGAGATCTTCCGAGTTCAAATGAGAAGAGTTATGATTTTGATCCTTGTTCTTTGTGAAGAGACCATCGTAGACCGCAACTGAAGACAACCACGTTTCAAGACCTTCCTTGTTCAAAGAGAAGAGTTATCACTTTGATCGTCGCTTTTTGTGGTGAACTCAAAGCCACAACCTAATTATCAGTCGAAGAGCCTAGTAAAGAGGGAAGACTTGTGTTAAAGCTCAGAAGTTACAATGCCATACGATTAGAATTAGTGAAAGACTCTCGTTAGAGAAGACAATTCTCGTCTGTATTAAATTACCAAAAACAACAGAAGTTAGTAGATATCATTCTCTAATGGACATAAGAACAGTTGGATCCCGAACTACTATAATATTTTTAGTATTTTTATCGTTTTCTTTAATTTCAATTTATTTTATTTCTATTGGTTAAATTAGCTGAGATTTTAAACCTAACAACTAAATTTAGTTGTTGGTGTATATATAAATACTGCCTAAAATTACTTGGATTTAAATTTTTTTTATAATCAATAACCTACACTTAAAACAGCTATAAGAGATAACTGAATTTGAGGTCACCTAATTGTAATTTAATTATACTCATTACTACCATACGTTTACAATTCGTTTTTATACTTTGATCATCGACATCAACACCAACTAGGCAGGGACAAATACTACACTATCACGTAATGCATGCTATTAGATATTACTCCCTCCGTTCCGCCAGATTAGTTCATATTTCCATTTTCGTCTGTCCCACCAGATTAGTCCACTTTCCTAAAATGAAAAAAGATCTCCTCACATCAATAAAATATTAATTCCACTATACTCACAAATATTGGTTTTTGTGCCGAAACCAAATTGGAGTAATCTAATGGGACGGAGGGAGTATTATGTAATGTAAATTAAATTAATAGTAATAAGTTTTCCTTTTTGGTCAAATGTATGTGTGCAGTGCATGGCTCGTAAATATAAAGTAGGAACATATCATATTTGCATTAATTAATGTTACGGAAATCTCAAATAACATATAAAATTGATCCTAACAACAAATTAATGAATGCATTATATTTTATAATAAGTTACACCTACTACTTCATTATTATAAATAACGCGTCTTGATCTCTCTAAAATTGTCGAATAATAATTTTACATTATAAATAATTAATATGAGTACGTAATATCATTTTCATAGTCCGTACAAATTAATGCATATATTATTAGTATTATTCTAATATTTTTTATCAATGAAAGGATTTCTTCAATAAATAAAACTAATTAATCATTTATTGGTTTTTGATCAACTCCATAACTATCGAGTTAAAAGTTGGTGCTACAAATAAATTTACATTAAATAATAATGAATCTTGGTCCTTAGAATGGTTGAGATAAAAAAAAATATTAATTATCAAACAATAATGATAATTTTTCTAAACTTAATATAAAATGCAAAAAACATAAATTATGAACACGCTTCAATTTAAATCATTGATTCGGTGAGATGAAAGATGTGATTCATTTCTGATTAACATAAATTATTTCTAATAATAAATATATATATATATATATAGGAGGGATCATGTAAAAAAAATCCCCCTGTAAGAAAAAAGAATGAATCATGTCCATCAGATCTAAAAAAATCATGGCTGATATGCAAACAAGCAATGACTAAAACGCAATCAAGCAACAAAATAATCAAGCAACAACTTAAACAAAATCAAGCAACATTGTAATCAAGCAACGATCTGAACACAATCAAGCAACATCATAAACACAATCAAACATCTTTCTCACTTTCTCACGTTAAGAATTTTCTCACTGGATCCGTTCCCATATATATATATATATATATATATATATATATATATATATATATATTTGCAATAATTTGTAATGTATTTAATGTAATAAATTGTTGGCCGACAAAATAAATTTGAATGAATTTAGACATAATATCTTATATGAAATAAATGAGCGTCGGCGTGAAAAACTGCAAGAAAAACAATTCACCTAGATAGTTTTATTAATGGCAGAAGATTTTTAGTTTTCATTCCTACCAACAATGAGTAAATGCAAATGCAAATGCAGGGAAGAATTCATAATTTATGAACCGACTATTTGGATTTGTCAAATAATTTATATAAATATACATTTTTCGATCTCGATACTCATCATTTATATTTATTAGTTAATAATAATTTCGTCACTTTTTTTTTTTTTTTTCCACTTAGTCCTATTTCTAAAAATAGAAATTTTTTCACACTCAACAATAAAAAAATTAATTCCACTCAACTCATTCAACACTTACAACTCTTAATTTCCGTGCTGAAAAGAAATGAGACAATTGTAACAGGACGGAGGGAGTATCTTCCTTTTTCATCCATTTTAGATTAACATATTATCTTAGTGTAAGGTTTAGCATCTAGCTATAATATTGCTATGCGAGTTTTTTTACTTTTTCATTTCATTTATACTTCTACCTAGCTTTTTTGGTTGTATAATAGTATAATTTAGTATAATATTGTTGTGCATTTACGGCTGTGAATCTGCTAGCTATTTACCTTGAATTAGGTCGTCCAGTGATATTTATGTGCTTAATTTATATTTTTTTAAGGAAATATTACGTTTGGTTTGGTTTTGGGTTGTTTATGCAGGTTTCATACACAATTGAGCCATTTACAGGATATGACCGAGTGTCATGGAGCCAATCGGTGCTTGTTTGCATGGGAAAAGGAAGAAGTGAGAAAGATTATCGAAAATATAAACGGGTCGCCGTTTGTGAATTCTATCGCATTTGTATACGGGATAGATTCGGCAACACGGAACAAAAATGGCGGTCGCCATTTCTGTTTTCGGATTGATATTTTTGTAAAACACACGATTTATTCGAAATTCCCCATTCTCTCTCCTCACTTTCATCCCTTCTCTCAAAAACGAAAGAACACCCAC
The DNA here is from genome assembly GCA_026898455.1 of Plectranthus barbatus. NCBI lineage: Eukaryota > Viridiplantae > Streptophyta > Magnoliopsida > Lamiales > Lamiaceae > Plectranthus > Plectranthus barbatus. The sequence goes on along the minus strand of JAPKLW010000274.1, from coordinate 368,310 downwards.
GAAAATTGTATCACTTCTCTCTAAAATTACTCTCTCCACACAAAATCTCACCAATCCCTCCCACACATTGTTTACCCATCAATTTGTGAACGTTTTTATCCGATTAGTTTGTCAAGTCTCGTCCAAAATTCGAAGAACCCCCAATGTTCTCCTATTTTGCTTCAAGTTCAAGGTAATTTTCGCTTTCTATCTTATTTATTCGAGTTTTTAAGTATTAATTCATGTATTTGTTTGCAATGTGGGTTGAAATTTTCATAGTTGTTGCTAATTTGTGTTGTTGGTCGTGAATTGGGTATTGTTGTGTGAACCTTATGTTAAATTGAAATTTTGATGCCCTCCTATGCTTGTTATGGTTATTGTCGAGTCAATTTAGCATTCTTAGGCTCTAATTGTTGAATTAGGTTTTTGAATTTGGGAATTTTAACTATATTTTGTCCAGGGCTTTGAGTTTGGGGGAATTTGAATATTGATGCTTATTTGATTAAATTGCCTATGTTAGTTGATCCTCTAGCTCTATTAGAATTTTCTTTGCGTTGTACCTTTTTGAGTTTGAATATTGGGATTGTTAGATTTAGGTCATTTGCTTCTTGTTCATAGTTGAATCTCTTCTTACGATGGGTTTGTGTTGGTTTGAGTTCAATTTTTGAATTTGAAATCTTGGTTGAGTTTGGGGATAGAGGAATTGATTGTGGAGTTGAGAGTTACTTTTATTGTGAATTTATTAAAAATCTCATATGCTTGGGTTAAGTGAACGTATAGTCGTTGAGTCTGGGTATTTACTTTCTTTGCATTTTTAGTTTATTTTTCTTGTTTTTCCTTTAGTTTGCTGGGTTCTGATTTTACTACTTAGAGTGAAGGTTTTTTATGGCACCCAGACGTCGCGCTGCCGCTTACCAAAGCACACCAAAATCTATGGGCATACAGCTCCACGGGATGGAGTTCTTGGAGAACTTTGAGCGCGTGGTTAACTGAGGGGTTGAAGGCACCAGATGCATTGACATAGAGACCCTTTAGGAATTGGGGCTCTACGACAACGTAAAGTAGCCTTTTGAGGGCATTGGGTGGGGCCAATTCTGAATCTGGACGCCCCTACCTACAAGAGACTAACCTTGGAGGTGATGAGCACTCTCACTATCACCACCGTGGGCCGCAATACTCCAGCAGGTGCTAACTTGTGAATTTATTAAAAATCTCATATGCTTGGGTTAAGTGAACGTATAGTCGTTGAGTCTGGGGATTTACTTTCTTTGCATTTTTAGTTTATTTTTCTTGTTTTTCCTTTAGTTTGTTGGGTTCTGATTTTAGTACTTAGAGTGCAGGTTTTTTATGGCACCCAGACGTCGCGCTGCCGCTTACCAAATCACACCAGAATGGGCATACAGCTCCACGGGATGGAGTTCTTGGAGAACTTTGAGTGTGTGGTTAACTGAGGGGTTGAAGGCACTAGATGCATTGACATAGAGGCCCTTCAAGAATTGGGCTCTACGACAACGTAAAGTAGCTTTT
>JAPKLW010000274.1:302698-366794 GCA_026898455.1 Plectranthus barbatus | reverse complement strand
ACTAACCTTGGAGGTGATGAGCACTCTCACTATCACCACCGTGGGCCACAATACTCCAGCAGGTGCTAAATTTCGGGCCATGAACGAAGACCGGCACCTCACTACCCAGGAAATTAACCGAGCGTTCGGAGTCCCTAACATCGGGGACTATATCAAATCACAGAGGTTCAATGCCAAAGTATTTTGGCCTCAGCTCTGCGGCACCGCCGATGCCGACTCAGAGTCGGGGACTTCCAAAGGCCACCATGATCCGGAACCCAGTCTTCCAGATTATCCAGCGCATCCTGGCACTCACCCTCTTCGCCAGGAAGGACAACAGCTCCGTGCGGGATGTCGAGCTCCTAGTGATGTACTGCATGGTGCATCAACGGCATCTCAACTTTGCACAGTTATTTCTGCAGCAGTCCAAGAGAGCCGTCTCGGCCACCCGAGGTCACATTTTTATTGGGGGCCTGTGGACGCATCTCCTACTCCCGATGGAGATATCCACTGCTTGTTTGCGAGCCGAGCCAGTCGAGCTGCTCACTTTGCAGCGGTTGTCTGATCTCAGGTTCCTCACCACCGGCCATCCCCACTACTACTTCCGCCAGCGAGTGCATCCTTATTTTCCACTGCCGAATCATGAGCTCACTAATGTAGGGATTCACCTCTACCATAATATTTGGCGTTTGGGGGGCACACACACAGGCGGTCTTGGCCGCGGAGGCAGAGCGTGGCGGACCTCACCGGTCTGACGAAGACGACCAGGATCCTGAGACCGAGGGAGAGAGGGAGCAGGCTACGGAGCAGCCACCTCAGGATGAGATCCTAGCTGAATCATCCCGTAGGACCATGGGAAAGACATCAACCTTCTATGAGTGTCGCACTCCCCGAGTGGCATTCAAGGAGCGGTTGAGTATTCTCGAGCAGCAGTAGGGCAATTGGACCGTTGAGCTGCAGGCTTTGTCCGAGGCTTAGGCCACTTATGCCGTTGAGCGTTGCTCATTCGAGGAGGAGCAGCGCCAGGAGTGGAGTCATCGTCAGTCCTTTGAGGAGCAGCAACAACAGCTATTGGCCCAGTTGCAGACGGCACAGCAGGCTCATTGGGAGCAACAGCAAACTGAGTGGACCCACCGTCGGTCATTTGAGGACGAGCAGAGGCAACAGTGGGCGCAGCAGCAGGCAGCGCAGAAGGCTTACTGGCAGAAGCAGCAGGCCGAGTGGCAACGTTAGTAGGAGGCTAAGGAGCAGATGCACCAGCTCATGGCCCGCTTCTCGCCGTACTGGCCGCCACTAGAGTGAGGGCTTGTTGAGGCCTCACACACATCTCCGTGATCTTTTTCCCCATAAACTTATTCTTTTATTTGCATTGAATAAGTTTGGGGGAGGGGGATGTGATCAGGCGATGTGTGTTTCTACCCTTTTTACTTTTTCTTTCTTTATTTTTCTGATTTGAGACTGCATTATGTGTACTAATGGGAACCAGTGAAACAGTAATGTATTTGTTTAAGTTGCTTTCTGTCTTAGTTTCTTTTACTGCTTTAGTTTAATTTTTTTAGTTGGTCTGTACTTGGGAACTTTGTTATTCTATTACATTGTGTCGGGAATTGAATGGTTTCGTATGGGTTGTATTTGCATTATTGATCAAAGTTAATGATGACAAATGTTTCTTTCTCGTGAAACCTGCATTGATGATTTGCATATAAGTTCATGAGGTGCATATTTTTGTGGAATTGATTTTCGCCTCTAGGATATGCTTAGCCTGTGAGAATTTAAACATGTGTTCGTTTGATTGAGAGTATGTCATTGTATACTTCACCTCTAGAACTTGCTTTGGTTTCTGTCTCAAAACTGTAGAGGAATGTCATAAACTTAGTGTAGGGATTTTCCGTGAACCGAATCACCAAATCCAAAATAAGCCGGACCGTTTATGGTTATTGTTCATAATCCATTCATAAACCCTAGGCATGCTCCTATTGAGTTTAATGCGTGGATAAAAAATTATTTACCTTAATTTCGTACTCTCAGAAATGATCTTTCGCGTTTGTATTCCCAGATCCAGAACCAACCACGCGATATTATTAAATCTGCGGAATAAGAAATTAGAAACTAGATTCAATAATAATCGAAAAAGACAAAAGAGAAAGAATTAGGAGTTGTTCTCCAGATTAGATCTTCATATCTGTTTCCCGGTGCATTCAGATTTGTTACTGGTGAAGACTCCACAGATCTGTATTTTGAGCAGGACCAGAATTCGAAAATTCTCCTCCTCTTCTCTAGAAGTCGGCGCCCACACTCTCTCTCTCACTAGGGTTTCTGTTTTTCAATTGTGATACAACTTGTGAGAGAGAGCTGTCTATTTATAGACCTAGGGTTGCAAACCCTAATGGGCTCCTGGGCTAAATTTAGCACACTTTCCTTGGGCCAGACCTGGAACCTAATGCAAATAATAAAGTGGGCCTATGAATTAATTAATTCTCATGCCCACAACTCAGGACACAAATAATTAATTACATTAATTCTTTTTCACCACAGAATTAATATTGACCTACCCATTTATTACCACGTTATGAGAACGGGCTGCATTAATTGAGAATCCCCATATTTAAGGTTACCGGACATTCATTAATTAATCGGAGCCTCTGACAAGCTCTAACTACAATTAATTAATATCTTATAATTCCTGAGTAGTATCACTCAATCCTTATCACTCGTGCATGAACTTAATTAGCCTGCAGGACTTGGCAAGATGAAGTTTATTGAGCTCCTCAGGGAATGTCCCCATCCTATTACTCGGATATGGTTACCTAAACCCAGTCTCAGGCGGTACTACACGAACTACCGTTACCCAGAATGCGGATATACGAGCACGTTACTTAGGCTCTCCACCATGGCAAGTCAAAGCAACAGTCAATCCGTGCAAACCCCTGAACCTTCGTTAGGGTTTGGACTTCATCAATATAACGAGATCTTGTATTCGCTGATGTCAGATAGACGAATACATCTCACTGTGGTCCATCAATACGCCACCCCTGCGTACCAGCATGTCAAGTAACCAAGACAGACTAATTATTCCGACAATGCCGCAGCCATCCGGACAGACGTATCCTCATACGTTGTCTTGGTTGTGATCAGGTTTATGTCTCACTAGGTCAAGTGATCATACTGTCTTCTCGAGTAATTTCATTTAATACATTGATAAGATTATTTACTACCAAGTAGAGTAACTTTTTTTTGAGTTTCCACATTTATTATTATATGAATACACATGCACGTATCCCGAGGTCGATTTCTTCTCATCCTGGTCCCCTTGGAAATCCGAGTCCGTATAACCCACAGGGCACAAATCCTCACCTTGATAAACTAGGCAGAAATTCCTAGTTCTTTTCAAGTACTTGAGGATGTGCTTTACAGCAGTCCAGTGCGCCTGTCCAGGGTTAGACTGATATCTTGCTACCATGCCAACGGCATAACAAATATCAGGCCTAGTACACAGCATCGCATACATGAGGCTACCCACTACCGAAGCGTATGGTACAAGACTCATCTCATCTTTCTCCCGCTATGTCTGAGGACACTGCCCACTAGAAAGATGAACGCCATGTCTGAAAGGAAGCAAGCCTTTCTTGGCGAGTTTCATGCTGAACCGGGCTATCACAGTATCCACATAGGATACCTGGGATAAGCTCAACATTCTTCTCTTACGATCTCGTAAGACCTTAATCCCAAGAATGTAGTCAGCTTCTCCCAAATCCTTCATTTGGAACTGTTCGGATAACCAAGCCTTGATTTCGAAAATCACTCCCTCGTTGTTTCCAAATAGGAGTATGTCATCAACGTATAGTGCAAGGAAAACTACGCTCCCACTGACACAAAGTCGGTAAACAAAACTTTTGTTATCCAACTGTGCAAATTCATAGGATTTAATCACATCGTTGAAACGTAAGTTCCACGACCTTGAAGCTTGCTTAAGTCCATACAAGGACTTCCTAAGCTTCCAGACAAGATGTTCTTCGCCCTTGCATATGTAACCCTCGGGTTGCTGCATATAGATGTCCCTACCTTCTTCAAGGTAACCGTTTAGGAAAGCAGTTTTGACATCCATTTGCCAGATCTCGAGGTCCATATGCGCAGCTATGGCTAGGAGTATCCGGATGGATTTGAGCATGGCTACGGGTGAAAAGGTTTCGTCATAGTCAATGCCCTCTTTCTGACTATAACCCTTTGCCACCAGCCTGACTTTAAAAGCTGTGATCTTTCCATCCGCTCCTTTCTTTCTCTTGTATACCGATTTGCACCCTATGGCCCTAAAGTCATCCTACAAATCAGCTTTCTGGTATACATCCATAGCAGTTATGGATTCAATTTCAGAATCCATGGTGACACGCCATTTGGCAACATCCTTGTCCTGCACTGCCTCTTCGTAAGTCAGTGGGTTAGAGTCCTCATGTCCGTCTTCCGGGCTCAAGTCCGAAGACTCACCCAGGAACATGTACCTTTCCGGCTGAGAAATAACTCTCCCACTACGACGAGGCATCGGTACCGTGTTAGTAGCAGGTGCAGTAACTTGTGGTTCAGCACCTTGCACCGAAGAACGTGTCTGTGGTGATGTACCTCTCACCGGTTGACCCACATCTACACGTTCCCCTTCCCTTGGAATCGCATTCTCATTCTCGATTTCTTGAAGAACGTATCACTCCTTGACCTGTGATTACTCACATACTCGTCCTCCAAGAATCTAGCGTTGGTGCTAACAACGACTCTTTGACTCTCATGACAGTAAAAGTAACCACCTTCCGTTTGCCTGGGATACCCTATGAACAACATTACTTTTGACCTGCTTTCTAACTTATCAGGTTCCTTCGACAGTACGTGTGTCGGATAGCCCCAAACTCTAAACTTGCACAAACTAGGTTTGCGACCAAGGAAGAGCTCAGAAGGCGTCTTAGGAACTGATTTAGAAGGCACCACATTTAGCACGTAAGTTGTTGTTTCCAATGGGTAGCCCCAAAACGAAATTGGTAAGTTTGCATAACTCATCATTGATCTTACCATCTCTAGAAGAGTCATATTTCTTCTTTCAGCTACACCGTTTTGCTGGGGAGTACCCGGTGCAGTCCACTGGGATGTAATCCCGTTTTCTGACAAATACTCCAGGAACTCGTTACCGAGGTATTCGCCACCGCGGTCAGATCGCAGTGACTTGATAGTTTTCCCGACCTTCTTTTCTACCTCAGCCTTGAACTCTTTGAATTTCTCAAAGCATTCAGACTTGTAGCGAAGCAGGTAAACGTATCCGTACCTTGAGTAATAGTTAATGAAAGTGACGAAGTACTCGTACCCTCCACGAGCCTGCGTGGACATCGGTCCACATAAGTCAAAATGGATCAATTCCAACACTTCCTCTGCTCGAGACTGACTAGCCTTGAAAGGCCTAGTTGACATCTTGCCCTCGATGCAGGATTCACAGACTTGATAAGGTACAGCCCGGACTAAGTCCAATGTACCGTCATCTGCAAGTCTCTGAATCCGCTTCAAGCTGATGTGACCCAGTCTCAAGTGCCAGAGATATGTAAGATCCTCATCAGAAGAAGTAAGTTTTCTCTTTCTAGGATTATAAATTACGGATGAATTACATGCAATACTTGCGGAAGACTTATGATTAAAGTTAATAACATAGAGAGAATTATTCAGCGTCCCACGACAGATAACACCGTTGTTACCAATGATAGAAACACCACTATCAAAAATAATTGAATATCCATCAACGTAAAGTTTGGAAACTGAAATAAGGTTTCGCTAAAAATCCGGCACGTACAAAACATCTCTCAAGGTTAAAACAGAATCATCAAAGTACAAGGTGAAATCTCCAATGGCAGTTGCACTCACTTGTGCGGCGTTCCCCATTGAGATGGTAACCTCGTCATTCTTCAGCACACTCCTCGGTGTGAACCCCTGCAAAATGTAACAAACATGATTAGTAGCTCCAGTATCCACTACCCACGAATGAGTAGAAACCGATGCTAAACATGTTTCCGTTACAAATGCAAATGACGTACCTTGTCCTTTAACATTCGGACAATCCACCTTTCCGCATCCAGCACACCTCTTCTTCTTTGGAGTGACTTTAACCCTCTTCACCTTCCTTGACTTGCTTTCACTGACTGCTTTCCTGAGCTTGCTTTCAGCATCGTCATCTCCAACCTTAGAGGTTGTCGAACCAGTACTAGAAGCAGCCAGAACAGGCATCCGTGCTCGCATGGAAGATTGCTCCACCACAAGGTCCTCAAGCAGCTCATGCAGAGCATACTCTCCCCTTGCAGCAGCAACTACCTTAAAGTCATAAAAGGAGTCCGGAAGAGAGTTCAGGATGATATCAATCTCGTCTTGCGCACTGATATTACCACCCCGCACAGTGAACTGTCTCATGAGATCAATCATAGACATCATGTACTCTGTCACTGAACTATCTTCAACCATCTTCTTGCACACAAGATCATGTACAAGTTTATAGTTAATAGTCCGCTCCACGTTGCCATAGGCTGTCGAGAGTTCCTTCCAGATCTCTCCAGCCCTTTCGAGATACTCATACTTGTGCCTTAATTCTCTAGACAGGGAAATCGTGATGAGCCAGCAAACTCATCAGCATCCTCCCATCTTTCATAAAATTCAAGCTCAAGTTTGCAGACCTTATGACGAATACGCAACAATGGATCCATGAAAAGAACGTATGCTTGGTTTTTCAGATAAAGGATGTGTTTGATGCAAAAACTCCATTCAGGGAAGTTTGGACCAGTTAGAGGATTGAGAGCAAGTAACTGATCGACAGTAGACATAGACATATCTGAAAAGAATAAAGAATCTTAAATAAAAACATACATGTAGAACTTCGAAAACAAATGCATTGAAAACCTTTTAATAAATCAAATACAAATGTTTTCAACTAATTGCCCAAGAGTTCCCATTGCAAGCTACACTCGTAGACGTTTACAAATTACGATGTCACCCTCGACCAGAACTGCGGGTTTTAAGCCCCAATCCATTTAATTTCACTACCATGTGAGGATGCTTTTGACACTAGAAATTAATAATTAGTGAAAACCTTAGACCAAGCCATCTCTCAAGAACAGGGATACAATTCTTGCATTATATTCTAAGATGCTTCTAAGCCATTAACCACAAATTTAACTCCGGCCAAAAGAGACAGTTTAGCATGGTACGTAACCATACCGCACAGCCCTTAAAGCTTTTGTTATCTATAATTTAAATCAACCTAGAATACTTGTGAAAGAGTTCTACGCAAGCTACACTCGTAGACGTTTACGCAAAACCCTCCCACTATTCACATGATTTAAATTGTTTGTCTAGAAATCCCAACAACCGTACCCATGCACCTCTAGGAACTAGCAAGCTACACTCGTAGACGTTTACTAGAACGAGAGATATACTTACAGCCTAGGGCCGCTTTGTGGAGGTTTATTGATTTTAATTAAAAAATCTGCATAGTATTTTTCTTTTAAAAGGTTTCTTATATGCGCACACATAATCTCTTTGTTATTATATTTTCCAAATTTTTGCATGTAATTATACAAGCCCAAAAATTCTCAAAATATAATCCAACAAGAAATTAATTACATAAGCATGCTTGGAAAGCTGTAAATAATAAAAGCTATAAATCATGATTTTCCTATTATATACACATTCTTAATTGTGCACATAATAAATCACATATCATACGAGGACAATTAAGACAAACAAAAATTCCTCGTGGCCCCATAAAATAGAAAAATAAATTCTATCTATTAAAATTTGAATTTCGAATCTATTTGGATAAGTCCAAATCTTTTCAAATCTTCCAGGGCCTTCAAATCTTCAACCACCAAATCTTTTGGGATTTAGGCCTTTGTGATTTGATGATTTGCCCTAACCCTAATGCAAACCCTAGGGTTTACACATGATTGCACAAACCACCAAAACACGAGTCATCGCAACGGGACAGCAGCCGCCGACAATAGCACCACCGCCGCCGCCCGCGCGCTCGAGCATGCGCGCATCGTGCTCGCAGCTGTCGCCCGCACGCCACCGCGCCGGCCAGCCGCGCCGTGCGCGGCCTTGCGCCGCCGCCCTTCGCCGGCTCAGTCTTCGTTCTTCGTCCTCGACCCGTCCAATTATAGATTTTTGAAAATTACCGAATTCATCTATTCTATTACAATTTTTCAAATCTACACTAATCACAGATTTTCTCATGATTTTACGAATTTAATTCAGCCCTACACGGATAAACCACCGCGAGCTGAATTACACGGGTTGCCACGAGGACCAAAAAAACATCCACGACATATATAAAATTCAAACATGCATAATGAATCCATTATGAACAACAGAGCCATAAATCAGAACCTGGCTCTGATACCAATTGTAGGGAATTCCCGTGAACCGAATCACCAAATCCAAAATAAGTCGGACCGTTTATGGTTATTGTTCATAATCCATTCATAAACCCTAAGCATGCTCCTATTGAATTTAATGTGTGGATAAAGAATTATTTACCTTAATTTCGTAGTCTCAGAAACGATCTTTCGCGTTTGTATTCCCAGATCCAGAACCAACCACGCGATATTATTAAATCTGCGGAATAAGAAATTAGAAATCTAATTTCTAGATTCAATAATAATTGAAAAAGACAAAAGAGAAAGAATTAGGAGTTGTTCTCCAGATTAGATCTTCATATCTATTTCCCGGTGCATTCAGATCTGCTAATGGTGAGGACTCCACAGATCTGTATTTTGAGCAGGACCAGAATTCGAAAATTCTCCTCCTCTTCTCTAGAAGTCGGCGCCCACACTCTCTCTCTCACTAGGGTTTCTGTTTTTCAATTGTGATACAACTTGTGAGAGAGAGTTGTCTATTTATAGACCTAGGGTTGCAAACCCTAATGGGCTCCTGGGCTCAATTCAGCACACTTTACTTGGACCAGACCTGGGACCTAATGCAAATAATAAAGTGGGCCTATGAATTAATTAATTCTCATGTCCACAACCCAGGCACAATTAATTAATTAATATTAGTTCTTTTTCACCACAGAATTAATATTGACCTACCCATTTATTACCACGTTATGAGAACGGGTTGCATTAATTGAGAATCCTCATATTTAAGGTTACCAAACATTCATTAATTAATCGGAGCCTCTGACAAGCTCTAACTACAATTAATTAATATCTTATAATTCCTGAGTAGTACCACTCAATCCTTATCACTCGTGCCTGAACTTAATCAGCCTGCAGGACTTGGCACGATGAAGTTTATTGAGCTCCTCAGGGAATGTCCCCATCCTATTACTCGGATATGGTTACCTAAACCCAGTCTCAGTCGGTACTACACGAACTGCTGTTACCCAAGATGCGGATATACGAGCACGTTACTTAGGCTCTCCACCATGGCAAGTCAAAGCAACAGTCAATCCGTGCAAACCCCTGAACCTTCGTTAGGGTTTGGACTCAATCAATATAACGAGATCTTGTATTCGCTGATGTCAGATAGACGAATACATCTCACTGCGGTCCATCAATACGCCACCTCTGCGTACCAGCATGTTAAGTAACCAAGACAAACTACTTATTCTGACAATGCCGCAGCCATCCGGACAGGCGTATCCTCATACGTTGTCTCGGATGTGATCAGGTTTATGTCTCACTAGGTCAAGTAATCATACTATCTTCTGCGATCTACAACACGCCGTATGATCGTCCCTATCGGTGAGACAAGAGGATACCATTGTTACATACATGTAAGATTGTTAACAGATAGGAGAAATAAACTGTTGTATACTCATTATAATAAATGCTTTCAGTATACTAAACCCATCACTTAGAAATTATCTTAGGCCACCGTTTCATAAGCCTCATTAACACCTAAACACTAACCCATTACATATTCATTTGCTAAACCCATTGTGCCTAAATACATTTTCTTTCAAAATCGGATAATAGGAGGTGTGGATGGAGTTATGATAGTACATAGTTCAAAACCTTGTGGGGACAATATAATAATTAAAAAAAAAAGGATACCAATTAGTAGCCTAATAAAGTGCACAATGTGTGCATAGTATTTCAAGTTGAGTTTTAGTATTGTATACATATTTATATATATAAAAAGAAAAAAAGAGTTATTAGTTTATGTAAGTAAGTAAGTCGGTAAATAAGTGTGGTATGTAATGGGGAGTCAGCTTTGTGCATGAAGTTATAAGGATGAATATATTCAGTCACTTAGCCAAATATTACATACCTTTCACGGATGTGCCTGCATTAGAACCTAAAATAAAGACATTTTTTATCTTTGTGCTAGCATTCCCAAAGTCAGTGGAGAGTTTAGACGATAAGTAAGCCTTTGGTAGAAAAGTTGTACAGTTGACAATTTGAGATTATACACTAGCTTTTCTTGCAATTTGAGTAAAAATTTGAGTGATACACTATCTTGTGAGAAGCAAATTTCTAGAGGTCAAGATTGTAACTGTGCATTGTTGCATTTAATTGGCGATTGTTGTGGTTGTTGGTGCGGGAATTACAATCTCTTTTGTGTCTGAAACAATATTTGATCAATAAATGCACTCCTCGTGTTTATCCTTTTCTTTTATTTGTTTTCCTCATTGTTCGAGGACGAACAATAGTTTAAGTTTGGGGGTTGATAAACACTCATTTTGTGCATTTACTGTTGTGAATCTGCTAGCTATTCGCCTTGGATTAGGTCGTTTAGTGATATTTTTGTGCTTAATTCATATTCTTTTAAGAAAATATTATGTTTGGTTTGATTTTGGGTTGTTTATGCAGGTTTCACGCACAATTGAGCCGTTTACAGGATATGACGGAGTGCCATGGTGCCAATCGGTGCTTGTTTGCATCAAGAAAGGGAAGAAGTGAGAAAAGATCGGCGAAAATGTGCAATTTCTGTTCGTGACAAGAACGGCGACCCAAAATAAAAAAAATTGACGGTCGCCAATTTCGCAATTTTCCCTTATTTCCTTCGGCACAGAAATGGCGACCCGCGCACAAAAATGACGGTCGCCATTTATTTTTTATGGGTCGCCGAACAGGTTAAAAAGGCCTAAAATTAATGTGAATCCCATATCTTTTTTTATTTGGGGAAGATAAGTATAAATAGAAGCTCCCAAGGTTAAAAAACGATCATTTCCCCTTATTTTATAACTTTTAGAGTTGGAGAAGTGCAAGAACACAGCAGAATTCAAAGTTTGAAGATTGAAGACTCAAGATTAAAGATCACGGTTTTTTGGTTTTATGTTTTCATTATCTTTGTATCTTTTGTCTTTTCGGTTGATAGAATTTAGCATGTCTGGCTAAATCCACATTGGATTCTAGGATTTGAAACTTGATGATTTTTATGCACACGTTTATTTAATTTAGTTTTCCTTTTTCAAATGCATTCTTGATTATCATGGGTTTTTGATTAATTGTTTGATATTGGCCATTAATGGCGATTTGATTGAGATTTCTTGAACTGAGAAGTCTATGTTTATCAATAGGTTTACAGGGTAATTAGATTTGATAATTCGAATATCTGAGAGGAATTTGAATTATTGAAGGGTTTAGAAATCTGAGGTTTTTATCAAGAGTATATTTCTTAATGTGCCCTTTCGAGTGGAGTCTTTAGGATTTTTATTTCCATGTTATGGTTTAGAATTCGAGAGAATCGTCTGATAACATAATTGTGATTAACTCATGAAATTAAATTGGAATTAAATTAAGTAAATGTTTTGCGTAATTATTTATCATAGTGGATAATCCTGGAATCCTGATTTCTCTATATTTTTCTAAGTCAATTTTCAGTTCCTTTTAATTATTTAATTTCAAGATTGCATAGTTTTAATAACTCAAAACCTTTTTATCAAATGTTTCGAGATAATAGTAAAATATTTGTGTTTTAGTGCTTGCTTATATTTCGAGCCTGCAATCCTTGTGTTCGATATAAATTATTATTTGCCATCTACAATGGTCTGTACACTTGCAGAATAACGTTGATGGATATCCCGGTGGGCTGAAATTAGAGGATACATTGAAGATCAAATGAAGATTAATTTTCGAGTTTTAGTTTTGAGTTAATTTAATTTTAGAATTTTAGTATTTACTTCATTTAATTTTCATTTTTTTAAGTATTTAATTTTTAAAAATTAATATGTAATTTTCGAAAATTAAAATATTTAGTATAAAGTCTTGATCAAAGAAATTGAGATATACTTGTTGTATATCTTAATAGATTTTATATGCTTTTTAGATTTGATTTCCTTATTAGATTAGGGTTTTGAGTCGCCTAAATATAGGTCTTGTATTAGACAATTTTATTCAGTTTTCAGTTTTAAATACAATTTGTGAGACTATCTCCTCAATTATTCTGAAAGCTCACGAATTCTAGTAGCCCTAGAATTAAAAAATTGACTTATCAAACAGAATTCCGCAGCCGTTTGTGGCGTCTTCGCTATATCCCTCGTTGTGATTCGAATTGCTTCTTGAGTCGTAGGGGCTCGTTCGTGTTCTTGCCTACGGTTTTCTAAGGGTCGAGTCATAGGAGTTGAATTTTCCATCGTATCTATTCGAGTCATGTCAACGTACGTTCCTTGTTTGTCGATTCTGGGCTGCGATCTAAACTTTTCCGACGATGATCGTATCAAACGTGTTGCAAAACGCGCTATCAAGTTAGTATACCCTTCACCTTGTATTTTCTATTCGAATTTGCTTTGCATTGTATTAATTTGGAGAACAAATGTATTTTTATTTTTAATGCTTGAATTCGTGTTGATACAGGGGAAGATTCAACCCAAGTTTTCTATAGTGAAGTTCTTGTCTGAACCCCTTCAGTCTAATCTTAATTTAATGTTGTAATTCAATTTCTGAGTATCCAATTAAAAAAATTTACAATTGAAAAATGTTATATCTAAGTCTCATGATCTGGGATAGACACCACTCGAGTACAACACCTTATCTATAAGACCACTGTAATAAAATGTCATTTCAATAAAAAAAAATGGTATTTTTTAATGTTGTTTTAACTCATTTTTTAGGGTATTTTTTTTCCGTCTTTTGAGTTTTGCAGCAGTTGCATAATCACCGGCAAACAGAATTTTCAAAAATATATTACACAAAAAGAATATTCAAAAGGCCATGATGAAAGGCAGAGCTTCCAACTTCTGATTTTCAATTTTTCATGTCAACGAAAGCATAAAAATAGATCAAGAAAATCATGCCATAATCCCAAAACATTGAAGTATGTGAGAGAAACATATCTGCAATATCAAAACACAGAAAGAAACCATGATTTCTCCTGCTGCTATAACAAGAACACAAATTTCTTACGCTGAATTTCTCTTTTCATGCTAAATGAATTTCTCAATGTCTATTTCGACGAAGGAGCAGGGGTCGGGAATGTCGAAGTTACGCAGCACCTGCAATCAAACACATGAATGCATGCTGATTTCCTGACTGGAAAAAAACATGCTCCAAAAACAGGAGGAATGCAACTACTTGAAGTTCAACATCAACAGCTATATCCTGATAAATGTTGAAAGAAAAAGTTGCCGAGTATGTGGACAGATCAGAATAATCAGTGTACCTGCGGATGCACGATTCCGAAAGTGCCAATTTTTTCTCCTTTGTACACGATGTGTGCTTGTCTACGAGCAAGATACTCCGGCTCCTGCAGCCACAATGCAGGAGTGAGCATATCTTTCGAATAAATGATAATTGTAAGAGCTAAAATGAGACGTACATCTGAACTTTCTATGAAGTAGCCTGTTTTATCACCAGGTGATACAAATGGCACTCCGTTCACTTCCATGATTCTATCCACAAGGCCGTGTATCAGCTGAAAAAAATAAAAATCACAATCGCTTCAAACGCAATGGAATAACTATTTATTGCAGAATCAGTTCAATGTTAAAAAAATCACAGCCCTCTTGATTTTGGTCTGGCAAGCAAACAACCGCATAGCAGAATTTGGAGTGGCATAAAGTAAAAGCATCTATCAAACAAAGAGGCTAAAGTAATATATAAGGCTACAAGGAAGTACCTCGAATCCAGAGGTAGCTCCACAATGTAAAGCAGCAAGCTTGCGACGATTTGATGCACCAACATCTTTTTTATCATCCAATAACACCACATCACCCACTTCAAAGATCTAAAGCAATAAGGCAATGATGTTCTTTAGCAACGTACAAAGAGTGCATTTTGTACATGAAAGCATAAGGACCACATCCGACCCATATTACCACAATAAATAACTGTTACTTTCTACATGCATACATAAAGACGATACTGGCTTCAAAGCAGACTAAACTAAGGAAATGTCTACCAGCAATGCAACAGAGGGACAGTTTTCAATACAAACTTCCTTACATGAGATGGCCTTAATATGACAATTTGGTAACGTAAAAAAGCTTTGCTGGTCTATCTAGAAGTAGGATCTGCCATTATGACACAAATGTTCCTGCAAATCTACTCAGTACTCACAATCAACAAGTTAGAAGGGATCATTACTTTAATCGGTTTTGGATGATCTTTATTATGCCCAACTGTTTTCAATATTCCAGGCATGAGACTGGTGCGAACAACCTGAAGCAAGTAGATAAACAAAACTGACAAAACCGAAAATATATTAAATGGGAAAGAAGTAGCCTTGAAAATTAAACAAACCTCAAAATCTGCAGATCGAGGATTTCCATTAATTGCTGCAGTTTTGTCCTCTTCACGATTAAGCATGGTGGAAATCTCTTTGCTTGAGCATAATATCCAAGTCATAACCTCCGTGTAACCAGCCATTGCAATCTAAGAGAAGACAATTTATGGTCAACAGCAAGAAGGCCCGACTGAATAGAAAACTGCTAAAAGTTAGAAGCAGAAAAGACTTTTGACAGGTTCTCTATACCAAGAAAAACATGATGACGAGCTGCAGTGTACATCTGGATATAATTTTGTGTATCAACAATAAGAAATATGTAAATGTGTATGCATGTATACATATAGACAGACCATCAGGCATCAAATCTAAGAAGATTATATGAAATTAATCTAAATAACTAAACATTTAATGTTTGAGGTGTAAGCAATACACCACAGAAAATAAGCTATGCCAAATCCTACCTCTGCTCGGATAAGATCACTGAACTGATTCAATGGCTGTGGCTTCAGGGATGGAAATGTTATCTTTGGGATTTCGTTGTAGCCATATGCAATAGCCACATCCTTTACCAGGAGACAAAAGGGAAAAGGAAAAGGTAGTCAGATATCAGTACACAGGAGGTAACATATATAATAACCCATGAGATAAAGATAAAAATTGATACCTCAGCAACATCACAAGGATGAAGTATGTCACTTCTAGTAGGAGGAACAGATATTGTGAAGCTGGCTTCATTCTTCTCTGTTATTGAGTGCTTGGCATATAATTGCATTTTATTCAACAGACTAGCAACCTGAAATTTAAAAATGAGTGTTGGTAGAGAATGTTTTATTTTTGGGTGGAGTGAAAAGCTTGCTGCAATTTAATTGTCTTCGTTCGTGTACATAGAACTTCAGACATATGTAATTATTATACAAGAAAGATCTGGAGTTATGACAGACAATGCTTTTAATCACAAGTCAACTTTCGGGCATTATAAGTGAAAAAAAGTACTAGTTTGCATTATACAGATAAAATCTACCAATGCGCAGGCTTCAGGTATCACATTACCATTTCTTTGGTTATAGGGTATCGATCCTACTGGAGAAAATAATTATAGCAATCAACAAGACATATATATCTGCTATGACTGTTCATCTTTTTAATCTTATAACAGAATCCATATTCTAGTTAACTTGAAGCCATTCAAATGAAGGGAAAAAACAGATGCACAGAAAGGCAATCAATCAATCAAGAGGAAAATTGTTCTTTGAAAGAACATGATACCTGATGAGCAGGCAAGGAGACGCCGACAACAGTGGTGATGTAAGACAATGGTACCACCATTTGGTAAAGTGATAGATCAGGCGAAACATATGATCTTCCGTCGCTGTATGTCACTTCAACAGGCTCAACTTCAAACTTCCTTTCACAATACATTGAGAACATGGTAACCTGCGTAAAGGGCAACACCACATACACTGAGAGAAAGAGACAAATCACATTTCAGAAACCAGGGAAGCGTATCTATTCTATATATACCATCGTGTTCAAAACAATATTGGCTTTTGTCAAGTCTGTAGCAGTGCATTCAATAAAAACATTTTTTGTCCGCAAGGTGATAGCAGAATGTGCACCATTGATAATTGGAGGCAAGGATAGAACAGTTCTGCATGAAGAAACAGAATTTCTCAGACCAAAGGTCAGTGAAGCATAGCAGCAGGCAGCAATAGTAAATAAGCTAAGTTTCTTTATTATTATGCATAAGTTTTCCAGGAGGAAGAATACTAGACACTCAAATAAAGGCAGCACAAACAAATATTTATAGAACAACAAGAACGAGAGAAATCAAGTAAGAGAACACCCTACAATTGTGGGAAGAAAAAAAAACAGTGAGTGAGAGACTACCTCTTGCTATCATATATGACAGGGTAAACTGGTGAACCCTCAATTATATGCAAGAACTTCTTCAATTTCAAATCTTTCTGCCAAACAATGTAACAGAATGTTAGGAAACATATCATGAAACCATCAACAATAAGCAATATATACACAGACAAAGAATTGGTTACAAAAATCACATGCAAGAACAAAAAAGTGTAGTTTTCACCTTATAATATTCCATTAGTTCATCAGCTGAGAAGCTCCTTGTCTAAGCAATAGAAGATTCAAGAAACTCATCTTAATACATGAGACAGAAGCTTAAAACATTATGTGTGCATCAATCAATAACAAAAATAAAAAAATTCTAGTCTTGACACACAATAGGTTTTAAGTATTTAAAAAAAAAAAAAGGAAACAGCAGGTATTATATTTAAGTACTATCACAGAAATTACTATATCACTGCTCCACCAAAATGGCTAGAAATAATGTAATAACACCTTCCCAGAAATAACATCTAACCTAATACTACTAGTATCATACTATCATTGGAAGGCAAATTGTGTAACACCAAATCTTAATCTAATCAGCTATTCTGAAGTTTGACACCTCCATTACAAAAGAATGCTAAAGAAAACAATTCTAGATTCAAGAAAGCTTCAACTAGATAAAAATAATTACCTGCTTTAGTGGAACGAAGTTTATATCTTTGGGTGGTAATGCCTGAAAATCAAACAAAATTAATAAATTATTACTTTCATAATCAATAGGTGAAGGTTTCATCAGAAGAGAACTCTGCAAGCTGAAAAAAGGATGAGACCGCTTCGGTAATAAAAAATTGGACAGGAAACTATATCATAGATCTAATATAGAAATGTGGGCAATGCAGAAATATGCAAGTACCAATATATACCTCATACGTGAAAGGGCCTTCTATTGTATCCAAATCATGTGTGCCAATAGCAACCAAGGTCCTTCGCCTACACAGACGCAAGAAGAAAAAGTCCAAATCCGAAAGGAACATATCAATGGATGTTTCAAGCAGCTGTTATAATTCAATCAACAAGTTTTACTGAAGGCATGTGACTTGTCACCCGATAGAAATGAATCGTCGCATCATAATCCTTAAATAAAACTCATTCAACAAGACTAGGCAGAGCATGGAGTTTCTTTCCTCAAAGAGGGAAATCAGTTTCAAAATAGCATGTTAAATCACAAATGTGATACCTGCAAATATTCTGATGAAGACGATCTTGAAGGTCAATGAAGCTATTATAACGAGCTTCATCAAATGTAACGCCTCTTAAAACAGCACACACTACAAATGGGCGAATCCGAGATGTCTGTATGGAAAGGAAAATCAATAATTGAGCAGCATCAACAAAGAAAATGAGAAATGATGAAAAAATAAAGATTATCCCAACTAGTATTATGCAATTCCAACCTCGGATTTCACATGCATTTTGAGCATAGATTCCTTGCTGATGTTTGCCAAAGTATAAGTAGGGATCGGATCAAGCCCATCAAATATCCGCAGGGCTTGTGACAACCCCTCGAGACAAAGTAAATCATACCTGTGGCATAATTTCATCATGAGGGAAGAAAAGAAAAGGGCGGGGGCCTAAAGAAAAACTGTGACTAACACGTTAGAGTTTAGAATTCAAATCAATCAAAATTGCTCACATTTCAGTAACCTAGTTATAATTGACAATTTTGGACACGATGCGAATCCGCAAGATAATAATTGGCTAGTGTTGAGCCTTCATGAGTTTATATCGTTATCGTGTCAACCCATTATGGACACAAATTTTTCGTATTGTGTTTGTGTTATCCTATATTCGATAGACATATTATGTTACCAACTAAAAAAATTAACAAATTATATATTATTATTATTGTTCCTTTTATCATTTATCAATCTAATTTAAAGCATTCGTAACAGATCAATATCGTGTGATTGGATGAGTTCTTAACCGGGTCAGTATCATGTTCCTGTTGTGTTTAGAGCTTAACAGGTCATGATAGCATGTCGTGTTCCTAAACCTACTCCAATTCACAGACATGAGCTTTAATAACTACCAAGTAACTCATCGAAAAAATCTAATTAGCCCCACATCGTTTCCAAATCTTCATTAGTTATAATTATCAAAGTACCTATTGGCTGGAACTTCAATTTTGTAAATCACTTCCTCGTCTTCAGACGGATCTTCTTCTTCTGCCAAATGCTTCTCCTTTCGTATAATTGCCTTTTCCGTCGTCTGGTTTCACATTATTCCGAATGAAAATCCATAAAAATAATCAAAGATAAAATAAAAACCCTGCATTTCTCAAACTTAACCCATATAATTTTCACGCACCACATCATCAAGCTCGATTCCGAACCTAAAGCACAAATCCTCGAACTCTTCTTGAGCTTCATTGCACAGAAAAACGATAATGAATCACATAAACCTACTACAATTAGGTCACACAAGCATGAATACAAACTTAAGTAGATAGATAGTACAATATCCGTACTGTATGTGCGGCCTAGGGCTGCGAACAGGCGGTCTCTGCCTACGCTGACGGTTGGCATGGTGGCTGACGGCGGCGATTGGAATCGATTCAACTCTTGCGACGCTGTGCTTTTTTATTTTCGGTATTAATAATCGGGCTTGGATGAAGTTCGGGCTGAAACTCATGGCCTTTTATGTTTTCTTATTGGGCTTTAAAGTAAAACAGGATTAAAACTCCGGGCTCTATATTTTTCTCAAATTACATATTTTTTTTAAGAACTCAAATAACATATTAAATACTCTCTCAAGCCTCATTTGTCCTATTTTCCATTTTCGACTGTCCCATAAAATTAGTCTTATTTTAAAAAAATCTCCTCACACTAATTAAATATTAATTTCAATACACTCGCAAACATTGATAACTATACCAAAAGCAAATAGGAGTAATGACTCGAGATGGAGGGAGTATTTTATTTATCATAGACTCTAATTAAATGTAACAGTTTCATAAGTTTATGTGAATTATTTATGCTATTTTTTTTAAGATTTTATCTCATTTGATTTTTTAAATCATAATATGTCGTGATTGTTGTAAATATATGGTTAAACAGAGAATAATACCCTGAACTATTGATATTTTTTGGAAAAATACTTTAACTTATTTTTGTTAGTTAAAAATACTATAATTTTTACTTCAGCCTATGTATTATATTAAAATGTATTAACACCACTAATATTTTTTGATTCAGTGGTTAAATATTGCATGGCATTCAACATGGCAATTCAAAATATGATAATACTCTCGTCTATTGATATTTTCGAAAAAAATACCCTAATGTATTACTTTTAGTTAAAAAAGCCCCAATTTTTAATTTCGTTTATGAATGATACCAAAATGAATTAACACTAACTACTATATTTGATTCTTGAAATATTATTTACTAAACAATCAATATTTCCTATTAAAAAACATACATGTATATTTTAAACTAAAATTAATATATTGGGGCATTTTTTAAAAAATATCTATAGATTATGGTATTATCTTTTTTTTAATTGCCATGTGGGATGCCATATGGCATTTAACAGCTGAATCATAAAAAATTAACGGTATTAATACGTTTTTGTATTATTCATAGACGGAAGTAAATTTTAGGGTATTTTACCTAACGGAAATAGATTAAGGTATTTTTGAGAAAACGTCAATATCCAGTGGCAGATTTAGGGGGGATTATGGGGGAACACTTGTACCCCAAAATGTTTTTAGTCTTTTATAAATTTATATATCTTAAATATTATTTATATATATATATTTTTACATAATGTACCCCCAATTTTAAATTTCTGGATACGCTGCTACTGGTATTATCCCTATTTACCATAAATATATTTATCATTATGATTATACACGGTATACTTAACAACTCATATTGCACTACAAAAAATAACTTTTTTGCTGACATGTTCTATGGCTAATCGGTAGGATTTTGTTACAAAACTAACATGTCGTTGTTGCCAAATTTGGCGCCATAAATTTGCGGGTTGGATGGCAACGGAATGGCAACAGAAGTGTCATAGATTCGAGCTTTATAGGTAGTGGTGAAAATACTTTATCTGGACCAAGATGCTACAAATTCAAATTTTCCAAAAAATATTTGGGTGTATGTGAGTTTAAATAAATATATTTATATTAAAAAGTATCATAGCAAATTTTAGGAATAGAATATCATGTAGCTATTCCGTCGCTAAATCCAAAAATGTGTTTCATCGTCACTATTGACAATCGTTTCTTCGTCATTACTATTCTGTCGCAAAATATATAGAGATTTTCTTGTGTTTTGAGTAATGAAACCCTAAGTATATTGTGCGTTGAGATGTCTCACATAGATTTTCTTTTTTATTATAATTTGATTTTCGAAGAATGCGTGAATCATATAATAATATTAAAGTCAATTAATTACAACGATGAATGCTCCTAATAACTATTGACAGCGTCATCAACAACTTTATAATGAATCAATGATGAAGTTTTCAGACAAATTATAAAATCTTAAAATTCAAAAATTAGTAAAATGCTTTTGGACTGACATAATTAATTAGAGATTCTCAACAAAATAGGTATCTAAATCTACTTTAGTAAAACCAACATTTTACTAATTGTCATTTTTGCTTAATTAAGTAACACAAATAACCATCCCACATAGCATCATATGTTCAATTCTTGATTAATTAAATTCAGGGATCATAAATTCTCAATAATATAGTAAGCATAGCTGTAGATGTAATTATTACAATTTTGACATAAGTAGATGCCATAAATAATGTGAAAAAATATTTCTGCAATTTAATCTAATACAAACATTTTTAATTTGATTAAATCATGGTCATAAAACTCTCGCTCCCTAAGTTAATTTTTATCTATAATATTTTAAATGTAAAAAATAAAATTATATAAATTTTAAATATTTCTTTTTTAATCTTCGCGCCCAATTTTTTGTCTGTTCACCTAAAAATACTAATTTTGTAGTTTTCGATTCGACTAGTCCTAGACCGAATTTTACAACAGTAATAATCTTTGATCATTTAAGAAACCATTCAAGAATTTTTGGAAAATCACTGCAGTGGGGATTTAATCCAATTGTTCATCAATACATTTCACCAACAAATTAATACTTATTTCTCTACAACTTTGAACCAACAAATAAAGTGAAAAGCTATGCAATTGTTGGTGGATACATTTTGGATTTTTCTGAAACTAATTGATTAATATTTGGTGGCAATCACTTTGTGAGTATGAATGGCTCTGGATTCCATGTCAATCATTTAATGCAGTTCGATATTAAATCCACCAAATTTTCTGAACATTTTGAAACATTTTTCTTCCTCCTAAGAGAGTGAGTAGTCGTGGTTCTCACACCCCTCTACTCTCTGCTGCTACCTCCATTGAAGAGCTTGCACCATCTCATTCCGAGGTTTATCTTACTATTCGCTCTTCATCTCTGTCGTCGTCGTGTTTTCAGCACTCATTTATATAGTTTCATGTGTTTGTGTATTAGTTTTTCTTACATATATATATTCAGTTTCTATGAAGTTAGATTTTTATTATATGAGTGGTGAAAAATGGAAACTTATTAATTTTTAGGGTTTTGGCTCAGTTAATTTATTTGGTAATTACTTGGTTTGGATCTACAAAATTAGAGTTGGTAAATACATAGTTGTTTCCATGATCTTGTTTAATGAATTATAGTATAAATTGATTGGCATAGATCTGTGATTAATTTTAAGATTAGGGTAAGTTTCAGCTCACATCTATTTGATTAGGGTTTTCTTTAAGAACCCTAATTATTTTTATATTTAAATTTTCCATGAATATCGATTGCTTGTTTGTGTGTTATATTTATGAGTTTTTTCTTGATACTAATCTATTATTTGGGCTATTTTATGATTTATTAAATCACATTTTCTTAACCATAACTTTTGTTTGATTAATTAGGTGCATTTTTTGCAAAAAAAATGGATTACCACAAAGGCAAAGGTAAGGGCAACCCTAGCTTTGAAGAAGATGATGATGGAACAATTGACCTCACCCTAAAGTTGGGGCGATCGGATCAATATAACAGAATCGAAGAAGAAGCAGCCAATGCTATGTACGGACAAGTGCATAATTATTCTAGTGCGATCTGCCAATCATATAACGATATGGTATAATATTTTTCCTTTTTATTTGAAGGATTTTTATATTTTCCTTATAGCTGCTTATATATTTCTTGCACATTTAATTTTCTCATTAATTGAATATTTATTTATATATTTGTTGCTTGAAAAAAATTAAATAAATATGAGTCAAGCAAAAAACATCACATATTTATATATAGGTTCTATCATTTTAAATAAGCTAGCTAGGTAATATACTAATATATACATGTATAATATATGATTGGATGAATAATAATCTTAAATATTATTATTCATCAATCTGTTTTAATAGAGTAAAAAATATTTGATCTAAATTCTCTTATTGGTAGATTTTTACATACGATAAATCCACCACTTAATATCTGGTATAAGATCTTTCAGATTGATCAGATTTTAATTCACCGTGAATAGGGAAACTACAGCTATCATCAGGACGTTTATTCTCCTAGTGTTTCAGCAACGCCGACTCGAAAAAGACCTAATCCAAACAGTATCAAGATTTGCAAAGGTTGTGGCTCCAACGACACTCCTCTTTGGAGGAAAGGCCCCGATGGTCCACAGGTTAAGAATTTTCTTGATTTTTATTTTTTTATATCAATTAATTATAATTTGGCTTGATTTATTATTTATATGTTTGAGATATAATTATTTTTGCAGACGTTGTGCAATGCTTGTGGGCTCAGACACCTCCGAACAGTCAAAAGAGCTGGTTAAATTAGCTTTTGAATTTCAATAAAGAAAACATTTTTGCTATTTACTATGAATCAAATGTATTCCAAATGGATAATTCCTGCAAGCTGTGTTTTATGATTTATGAATATTAATCTTGTGGTGTTCATTTTTTTTCCTAGCATTTTTCATTTTTTTTATTTCAGCATTTCTTTTTAAGTAACATACAAAACAGATACTAGCTAAAACTTTCTTTTGCGTGTGAAATTGATATTTTCCAATCCAAGTTCAAGTTTTATCCTTTTGAGTAACCACAAAAATTCGATATTTTTATTAAAGGAACGTTCTATAAATTATTACATAAATATAAAATGCTACTAAGGGCGACTCTAATTTCGATATATAAGGAAACAAATAGATAGTGTGTTCATGTAAATTGTAGTATTTAAAATTGAGCCGAGTTTAGTAGTGTTGTGTTAAAGTTTATTTTAGTAGTGTAATTAAATTGAGTCGAGTTTAGTAGTGTTGTGTTAAAGTTTATCGAATACTTAGAAGTTCACGAACTTTATCGAGCTATAGTCAAGCCTAACCGAACTTTCTAAATTTAGATATATTTAAAATATTCATTATTATTATTTATTAGAAATAAGTTTTATTCTAAAAGTAATATCATATACACGCTCAAATTCAAAATTTCTCATTATTAAAAAGATTTATTATTTTTGTTACTCTTAAACTATGAAAATATTAATTTTATAAAATTAATTATTTTATATTCTTACTAATTTCCACTAACGAGCTTACTCACGAGTCGAATCCTATGAAGCTGAAGTTTGGTTCGTATAATAAAGAGCTCGAACGAATTTTTATCAAGTCGAGGTCTGAGTAGCTCGCGAATTGTTTGATTCATTTACAGTTCTAGTAATAGTGCAATAATATTTTAATAATGAGGGACGAGGGTAAATTTTAATATATATATATATATATATAGATATAATTTGTTAACAAATCAAACAAAGGGGATGTAGCTCAGATGGTAGAGCGCTCGCTTAGCATGCGAGAGGTACGGGGATCGATACCCCGCATCTCCACATTTTTATATAATTTGCTTTTAATTGTATTTTGTATATATTTTTACTGGACTTCTACTTGACGAATATTATAATTTTTTTAGGCTCGAATATTGTAATTTTTTACTGGACTTCTACTTGACGAATATTGTAATCATTTTAGGCTCGAATATTGTAATTTCTTACTGGAATTCTACTTGATGAATATTGTAATTTAACTGGCTTTCGGCTCGAATAATGTAATTTTTGTTTGGTTCTTCGTTGAATTTTTTAATTTTACATAAATTATAATTAATGATATTTTAATACAATATGATTCTCTTAGTCTTATATATATATTATTGAAATTAATCACGCATGTAAAAAATTATTTTAGAAAATAATATATTTAAACAAATTTCTACCATTATATTTGTTTAATAAAAAACTAAATTTACACTCGTGTTGTTGGTCCCCGATCAGAGTACGAATAAATATGCAACAGAAGTTTTTACAAGCAATTGCACTCTAAAACTGGGGGGGGGTCAGTTTTACAGTTTAGGTTTTATAAAAATTGTGTTAGCCGGGCAGTTTACTAAGTCAGTTTTCAAATATACATTTCAACACTTTTAGAGAAGTGTTGAAAGTTTCAAAACTCAGTTGGAAACTGTGTAATGAGAAAAGTATGAAAACTGTAAATGAGACATGATATTATAGTGATTCGGATCCTTAAGTCCTACACCCACTCTTCTGAAATTTCGGTAATTCACTAAGAAAATGAAGTATACACTCCTCACGATCTATAGCCAATCACCACGAAAATCACCGTTCGCAGCAAACTAGATCACTTGCCCAGGTAGATGATCTTCACTCCTTCTTCAGTTCCTCGAAGCCAGGTAAGACCTCGAAGTCTTCTTAGAACTGGCAGTCGTCGGAAACGGATTGAGGACAAACCTCTTTTCTCCTTGTCTGGTGGATGGATGGTTGAGTTCTTCCCAGAACGCACGAAGGTTGGCCAAAGCCCGTAAGAACCTGTTCCTCGACTGAGAATTAGGCTGCTATGTTCTTACTTAAAAAGTAAGAACACCAAGAAAATAGACTAAGTCGTAAGACTTAATCCTCGTGTACTCAAGGTCACACGATGAATCACAGATGATTCCTTAAGCAATAATGTCTCGTGTTCAATAAATGAACCACGAATTTAATGTCTTTCACTTGAGAGCTTTAATGCTTTGAGCTTTAAATTCGGCAGAGTAATGGCAAGGTTCGTAAGCGTTGAAGTTATTGTCTCTCTGGTCCTCTGCTATTTATAGTTGAATCTTCAAAAAGTAGACGATAGAGACAATTCAAATGGTGTCCAATCAATGGTCATACTTTTCTGTAAAGCAAGCCTGCTCCTCTGCCTTTTTTTGAACACTGTCATACTTTTGCAGAGACAGTTTTGTCCTGTTGTGTCAGACTTGAACAACGTTGTACTGCAGTCATAACTGAGTGTATCTTTGTTCCTTATCATTGAGTCATCAATGCTCTTTATGACTGTTCGGCCTCTTGTTTTTCACGTGTTCCCTTTGGCGTGAAACAGTGCTGGTCTGAAACTGTGAGCGCCTCTCAACAGTTTCTGTATAAAAACTGTGTCCCCAGTTTTCATCGTTGTTGCCTCCTTGACAGTTTAAAACTGTCTGCACAGTTTTCTCGCATGTCGCTTCTTGAACTGTCTTCACAGTTTTCTTCGGTCCTTCTGTTCCGACAGTTTTGTCCACAGAAACTGTTCCTCAGTTTTTGGTGGTTTGCCTTACCCGAACTATTACAACTCGATTATCCTATACAAGGATTACATGAAGTAATAACTCTAAGGACTAACCTTGGTATTTAGTTCTTGACACATCAAAACATCAAATTAAAGGTGAGATTTCTACATTAACACCTAACAATTTCCCCCTTTTTGATGTTGTCAAAACTATACCATCTAAGTCAAAATGAGAATGCAGTTGCTCTGAGTTTACAAGGTATGAAATTCTAACACTACTTAGAACTGTGCTTCCTCTAAATTCGACCTACTCTAATTGATCTTCCCCCTGAATTGGAGAGATATTACTTGATTAATAGTAATCAAATTAGAGTGAGATGCAAACTGCTGATCACAAAGGAACATGTGAATTCAGTTAAATAAGTATCTAAGGTAAGAGACAATGAGCAGTTGTCTTCAAACCAGCAGTTTTTGACCTTTCATTAAATGTGTTCAATACAAGGTACATGAAAAGCGAAAAACTGCAGCAAATGATACAAAATAGATTTTCAGTCAGTGCACCTTTACTCCATTGGTTTATCTTTGTCTTCCTTGTCTTTCGACTTTTCTGGAGTGGAGGAGGATGAAGAGGTTCCAGTCTGCTTGGCTATGCTTTTGGTCATTTCCATCATCCACTTCAACTGTTCTTCACTGGCCTCTTTCATCTGCTGCATTTGCATCCGCATTTGTTCATCTCTCATCTCTTCCCCCTTTTTGACAATATCAACCACAGTAGCCATGGTTGTCTGGACCTGGTGACTCATTGCTTGGCTCACAGCTTGGTTGATTACCTCTTGAACAACATCGGTCAGGATTATGGTTAGAACTCCAACTGATATGGGGTTGGGAGACAAAGCTTCTTCTTGGAGAACAATAGACTGTTCAGGAACAACTATCCTATTGTCTCCTTCTACATGAGCAGTTTCAATCTCCAGTGGATGAGCAGTTTCAGCTGTTTCTTCCTCCTCATCTTTTCTTCTCTGCTTAACGGCAGCCTCTTCTTCCTCTTTTCTTTTCAGCTCAGCAGCCGCCTTTTCTTCTTGTTTTTTCAATTCGGCTTCTTCGTGGCCTTGTCTGCTGCTGGTGCTGCAGCTGCTTCCTCTTCTTCTTTCTTCTTTTGTTCTGCTTCAATTCTTCTCTGCTCAGCTTCGCGTTCTAGCCTTTGAAACTCTTCATCTTCTTCACGAATTTTCTAAGCTTTCTTAGAAGAATATTCTTCAACAAATTTGACTCGTAGTAAGAGCTGAAACTGTTGTCGGAGAAGATTTTACAACTGACGCTCACGAACAAGCTCAATAGCTTTTTCGGCAGCTTCCAGAATGGTCAAGAGGTATGATAGTTGAATAGCCTGTTCAAGAGCAGCTTCGTCTTCTTTTTCTGTTTTTCTTCTTCTTCCTTCCTCAGCCTTTCCAGCTCCCTCTATTTGTCTTCTTCAAACTGGGAGAGTTCTGTTCGAAATCTCTTCACTTTGGCATTTAGCTTTTATTGAAGATCATGTAGTCTTTCCAGGCCAGTGTGGCATTCACCGATCTTCTTTTTTATGCGCTCTAGAGTAGACTCTCCTCTGTCTTCACTAACATCTTCTTTTGAGAAGTCATCCTGCTCAGTTCCCCCTATGTCCATGAAGGGAATTCCTTCTTATTCTTCGCCATGAGTGGATGCCTCTTTCTCATAATCTTCTGATGCAGTCCGGCCATCCTCGGGGTGTTCTCGCCTTTGGGATGTAGTTCTTGTTGGGTTTTGTATACATAAAGCATTTATTACGATGATTATACATTCAACGGTATTTTCTATCTGCTAATAAACTTACATGCGAGTAACAATGGTATCCTCTTATCTCACCGATAGGGACGATCATACTGTGTGTTGTAGATCGCAGAAGATAGTATGATCACTTGACCTAGTGAGATATAAATATTATCATAGCCGAGACAGCATACGATGATAAGTCTGTCGGTATAGGTTGCAACATAGTCAGAAAGAAGTAATCTGTCTTGATTACTTTATATGCTGGTACGCACGGTGGCGTATTGATTGGACCACAGTGAGATGTATTCTATTGTCTGACATCAGAGAATACAAGATCTCGATCTTGATTGAGTCCAAACCCTAACGAAGGTTCAGGGGCATGCACGGATTGACTGTTGCTTTGAGTTGCCATGGTGGAGAGACTGAGTAACGTGCTCGTATACCCGCATCTTAGGTAACAGCGGTTCGTGTATTACAGCCTGAGACTGGAGCTAGGTAACCATATCCGAGTAATAGGATGGGGGGCATTCCCTGAGGAGCTCAATAACTTTCATCGTGCTAAAGTCCTGCAGGCTGATTAAGTTTAAGCACGAGTGATAAGGTTTGAGTGGTACTGCTCAGGAAAATAAGATATTAATTAATTATAGATAGAGCTTGTGAGAAGCTCCGATTAATTAATGAATGTCTGGTAACCTTAAATATGGGGATTCTTAAGTAAATGCAGTCCGTTCTCATAACGTGGTAATAAAGGGGTAGGTCAGTATTAATTCTGTGGTGAA
Source organism: Plectranthus barbatus (assembly GCA_026898455.1). Lineage (NCBI taxonomy): Eukaryota > Viridiplantae > Streptophyta > Magnoliopsida > Lamiales > Lamiaceae > Plectranthus > Plectranthus barbatus. The sequence continues at coordinate 338,046 of JAPKLW010000274.1, read as the reverse complement.
AAAGAATTAATACTAATTAATTAATTGTGTCCTGGGTTGTGGTGGACATGAGAATTAATTAATTCATAGGCCCACTTTATTATTTGCATTAGGTCCCAGATCTATCCCAATTAAATATGCTGAATTGAGACCAGTAGCCCATTAGGGTTAAAACCCTAGGTCTATAAATAGACAGTTCTCTCTCTGAAACCCTAACCACTTTATCACAATTCAAATCAGTTGAAACCCTAGTTTCAGAGAGAGAGGGGCGGCACATATGGTGAGCAGCATTGGGATATAGATCTGAAGATCTAATCTGGAGAACATATTTATTTTTCCTTTCTCTTTTCTGTTTAATTAAATCTAGAAATTAGATTTGCTAATTTCTATTTCCGCGGATTTAATTGTATCACGTGGTTGAATCAAAAGTTGGATATTCAAACGCGAAAGATCGAATCTGACTCTACGGAAGAAAGGTAATCCCTTATCCACTACATTAAATTCATAGGAGCATGCTAGGGTTTATTGAATTGGTAATTGCTCTCAACATCCATGAAACGGTCCGGTTTATTTGGAATTGGTGATTCGGTTCGCCAGTAAATCCCTACAATTGGTATCAGAGTCTGGCTAGTTTTCACGGCTCTATTGGATGAGCGATTTAATTTGATTATGCATGAATGGATTTTTTATTGCTGTGGATGTTTGGTTTTGTTCCTCTTGGCAACCCATTCGATTAATCTGCTGTGGTTTATCCGTGTTTGGATTAAATTATTTTTGTAAAATCACGAGAAAATCTGTGATTAGATTTAATAGGAAAAATTTTAATAGAATAGCTATTGTAATTTTATTTTCAAATCTGTAATTTGGATGGATCGAAGAACGAAGACGGAGATCGGCGGTGCACAGCGGCGGCAGGCGGTCGCGCGGCGACAACCTCGCGATGGTGGCAGGCGAGCGCGCAACGCGCGGCCAGGCAGCGGTGGCTGTCGGGCAGTGGTTGCTGCTACGGCGGTAAGGTTCGAGGTTTGACGACTGTTACAATTCGATGTAAACCCTAGGGTTTGTAGTTGGATTGTGGGACCAATTTTCAAATCTCAAAACCCTAGATCAAAAAAATTGGGTGGTTGAGGATATCAAGGCCCTAGAAGATTTGTGAAGATTTGGAGTTATCCAAATTTGAAATTCGAATTTCAAATTTTGTAATAAATAGGATTATTTTTATTTTCCTGTTTTGGGGCCACGGAGAATTTTTGTTTGTCTTAATTGCCCTCGTATGGTATGTGATTTATTAATTGTGCAATAATCATGTGTAGATAATAGGAAATCATGTTTTATTGCTTTATTTTTTACAGCTTTAAAAGCATGCTTATGTGATTAATTTCTTGTTGGATTATATTTTTGAATTTTTGGGCTTGTTTAATTACATGCAAAAATTTGAAAAAAATATAATGACAAGAAATTTTTTATGTGCGCATTTAAGAAACCTTTTGAATCAAAAATACTAAGTGAATTTTTTAATTAAAATCAATAGACCTCCACAAAGTGATCTTAGGCTGTAAGTGTATCTCCCGTCTTAGTAAACGTCTACGAGTGTAGCTTGCTAATTCCCGGAGGTACATTGGCTACAGTTATTGGATTTCTAGACAAATAATTTAAATCATGTGAATAGTGGGAGGGTTTTGCGTAAATGTCTACGAGTGTAGCTTGCGTAATTATTTCTCATAAGTATTCTAGGATTGATTTAAATTTTAGATAACAAAGACTTTAAGGGTCATGCGGTACGGCTACGCGCCATGCCAAAACTGTCTCTTTTGGCTGGAGTTAATTTTGTGGTTAAGTGCTTAGAGGCATCTTAGAATATAATGAAGTTGCTGCTTCCCTGTTCTTGAGAGATGGCTTGGTCTAAGGTTTTACACTAATTATTAGTTTCATGTGTCTAAGGATTCTTGACATGGTATGAAATTTGGTGGTTGGACTGGCGGATCAAAATTGGTTAAAAAAAATCTTAAAATTTATTTTTTGAAGGAAATTAATTTGCGACGGATTCAATTTTTGGTTGCAAATTTTTTTGCGATGAAAAAAATGCGTCGCAAATCCCTCGCAAAATAGCAGTTTGCGACGGAGTTTTCCGTTGCAATAACTCGAATTTTTGGTAGTGGCTCTGAAAATGATTGTACTTCATGTACTTCCCACCTGCTCTTGTCAGACTCAGTTTCAGTTCGAGGAATCCAAGTTTGGACATCCTCGTACTGACTTTTACTTAAGCAATCAATTTCCTTTAAATCTGACTAAGCTTGGTCCTCTTTGTGTTCCACGTGCTTAAAAACGAAGGCCACCATACTGACTTTCCATAGACAGTAAAGGGAATCCTCATACTGACTTCTCATAAGTCAGCATAGTAAACACTATACTGAGTACCAAAACTCAGTATAGACCATAACCATACTTAGTGAAATCAAGTTTCACTCACGAGCACTTCTTCAAATTTTGAGCAAATATTTGCTCGGTCTTCAGCACGTAAGCTCTATTACAACACGATTAATCATATATACGAATTACATTTTAGACTCTAGAAACTTAGTGCTAAAGTGAGTTTTGACATATCAAAACATCAAATTAAGGAGATAACTAAAACTTAGTTCCTAACAGATTTGATTTAAATATCATCCCATAAAAGATATTATATTTGTATTATTTTTAAAAATAATAAATATAATATACTAGTGAAATATAATATTCTAAAAAAAAGTGTTAAATATAATCTTGTCCTATTTTTATTATTACTTATTGTATATCTATAATATAATAAAAGAAATAATATAAAATTAATATATAATATTTTGACGAAAACGGTTATGTATGACTATTATATTTTAATATATAGATAAGATTAGATTTGCACTCATGCGTTGCGCGAAATATATATTTAATATTTTATTTAATTATATTAAAATATGATTTTAAGGTAAACGTATTATATAAATTTGATAAATTCAAAGTAAGTAGATAAACACAAAGCTTATAAAATTAAGAGTTTGTTTTAGAAAATTAATCCATCAAACAATTATATTTGCATTTTTTTTAGCATTATACTTGCATTGTTTTTTTTTAAAAAAGATAAAATAGTGAAAATATAATATTTTATAGAAAAATGACACATGATTTTGTTGAAATTGTTGTTATTATTTATTGAAATATATGTATATGCTATAATATAAAAATATTTAGATTAAAAAAATTAAATTGATGTAATTTGATAATAGTGCGGATTAAATATATGAATTTTCATTTTATGATATTAAGATATAATTAACAAAATAATATATATTTTAACATTTTTTAGCATTTATTTTTAAATATGTTCAATTTTTATTCATTAATATTAAATTTAAAATATTGTAATATAAACTTAATAAAACTAAAAAGAAGCATATCAAGCACAAAGTATATGAGATTTAATTTAAATAATATTATATAAAAATATTACTCCCTCCGTCCCAATTATTTGGTCCAATGTCAAAAATCATTTATGAATGTATTAAATATTTGAACAAACTTCCCGAATTACCCTTATTTAGCAATAACTATCAATAATGGATCCTATTAATTGTGTGTCATTTACAATTAGTTCAAGTGTATCTTTGTAAATTCATATAAAAAATAATACCAAATATAGACAGTGGACCATATATATGGGACATGCCAAAAAAGAAACATGGACCAAATAATCGGGACGGAGGGAGTATATTTTTATTATTTGAAAAAAATAAATATAAAAAATTAGTTGGATATAACATTTTAAAGAAAAAGTGAAAAATAAAATTTTCTTATATTTTTATTATTATTTATTGAATATGTATGTTATAATAGAATAATAAAAAATAAAAATAAAAAGTGAATTGTTTTTGGCAGGAAATTAGAGATATTGGTCATCTAACTCCCATGCATGCCTTCCTTAAAAAACACAAAAAAAAAAAAACCTCCCATGCATGCCCCATTTATTTGACTTTCTGTGATGGACTCTACGTCTCTCCCATTTTCATATTGCCAGTAAAAATTATCAAATGTTTATATTTTCAAAGTTTATTAGAATTGAATTTAAGATCACTTTTCAATTATTCACCAGCAATTTGCTGTAATCAAATTTAACAATTATTATCACCTTTTTTTTTGGTTTAAATTTATTAAAATTGCTTCATTGCTTAGTCTATGCTTCAAGGCTAGTTTAAACTTTAAAGCATAATCTCGTTTTACTAAATTTAACTGTTTAATTATTTTTATTTTTAAAAAATATATTCAATAGTATATTCTGAATAGTGAATATAGATGGGGTATTTCTTTACATCTCTATTCATTGGAATTAAATTTGATTGGTTGGAAGAGGCAACCCCTGCGTGTTGCTGCAGCCGCAACTCCTCTGCGACTTCACTAACATTAAAGCACTCATATATATATATATATATATATATTATACTCCATATATATACTACCACTACCCATCCGAGCCTGGCTCCGAGCCTCCCAAGTAACGCAGTCCCCAATAGATACTGTTCCAAGCCTCCGCCCCTATATATTACCCGCGTTTGATTCCCCCTCCCACAGCTCAGGCTCTGATCCCTACGTACACTCTTTCCAGCTATTTTTTCTATTTCCATTGCAGATATTTTTCTCTCTCTCTCTCTCTCTCTCTCTCTCACACACTGACTCACACCTTCCTCTTCTAATAGTATCAATTTCATTTCTGTTATGCCTTTCTGTTTAATTATTTAATTTTTTTTTAAAAAACATAATTTGGTTTTTAGACGAGGTAATTGAATTTGAATTGTGGTTGAGAAGCATTATAGCATTAGGTTAAAGCCTGTTTACAGTTGTTGGATTATTTTGAGAGTGAATGGCAAAATACCTGAGCTATGAAGTAGAAGCTTGATTGAACATTGTGATTGTTTGAATTTGGGTTTCTAGTGATTAGACGGACTAATTTGGTAAGGACGGACGAGTATGCGATTTTCGGAAGTGAAATCAGAAGTAAATTTGCGAACTTGATCGTTTATTTATATATATATTTTTGGTTTGGTTGAGATCTTATTTGGATTACTTGATTTTTAACTGGTTTCTGTTGATTGTGCTGTAATTTTAGTTTGAAGTTGGGTTCTTGATCGGATGTTGCATGGATCGCTGGGTTTGATCTCTCGTTTGTGTAAGTTTATTTGGGAAATTAGGGTTTCTGGTTCTTTTACATGTTTTTAGACCTTTTTTTTTCTTCCTGAAAATTTATTTTCACTCTTTTGAGTGAACGGTTTTCTGATTAAATAGCATTTGTAATTGAATTTGATCGCAGTTACCTAAAGCGTCTGACAGAAAAGTAAAATTTCAAGGAGTCAACTGTTGGGAGAAAAAATCATGGCTCAGAGTAACTGGGAAGCTGATAAAATGTAAGGGTTCTTGAGAATAAGAGAACATACCTGCAGAATATTTTCTTACTGCTCTCAGTTTATCGTTCTTTCTTTTCCCTTTCTGCCACAAACAAACTTTATACCATACCAAATTGGTCTATGGACACCTGGAGTTGGAAAATTAATTTGTTCCGATCTGTAGGTCTTCATCAATGATTAAGACCTTCAATTATCATAATGGAACAACTTCTTTTTTGCAGCCAGAAGACAAATTACTCTCTTCTCTGCTCATTTTTGTCTCTGGCTGGGACAAAACTGAGTTGTAAATGTGTATCTTTGCTGATTAGACTTGCATTTTCTATACTATTGACAGGCTTGATGTCTACATTCATGACTATTTGTTGAAAAGAAAACTGCATAATTCTGCAAAAGCTTTCATGACGGAAGGAAAAGTTGCTACAGATCCTGTGGGTAAGGGACTTGTAATGTATTTCATGTGATTGGATTATTTTTGGCTATGAAACTCATGATAAGCAATATTTTAATGCTTTACCTTATGCAACTGCATCATTTTTGTGCTGCTTGCATTTTGATCCTAATTTCAGAAGAATGTGTACTATGGATAATATCTCATTTTCTGACTGGAAGTTTATTTTAGCTATTGATGCCCCCGGCGGTTTTCTTTTTGAATGGTGGTCTGTCTTTTGGGACATTTTCATCGCAAGAACGAACGAGAAGCATTCTGAACCAGCTGCAGCCTATATAGAGGTTTGTCAATTTCTGAAGCTCTATTCAGTTTCATTATGAACTTGCACCTACGTATGGACCATGGGGTGCAACTATTTGTAGATACTCATGGTTTTATCGACTAAATCTAGACTCAACAAATCCAAAAAAGGGAACACCAGCAGATTCAGCTACAGCAGCTGCAACTCATGCAGCAACGCAGTGCCCAATTACAGAGAAGGGATCCTAATCATCCTCCCCTTGGTGGTCCCATGAACTCTGAAGGGATGATGGGCCAGCCATCTGCCAGTGTATTGGCTATGAAGATGTATGAAGAACGTATGAAGCATCCTCACCCCATGGATTCAGAAACGTCTCCGGGGCTTATTGATGCTAATAGGATGGCACTTCTTAAATCAGCTTCTGGTCAGCAAGGGTAAACATGATACACCTAATTACACATCACTGAGTTGAAGTTATTTAATTGATTTAAAACTAATAATTACTTTATTTTCCTGTGATTGATGCAGGCAGTTGATACAAGGTAATTCTGGGGGCATGTCTGCAGCCTTGCAGCAAATGCAAGGACGGCCACAAGTAATCTCCCAAACCATTTTTTGTAGTTGGATTTTTCGCATAGGCCTGTTGTGTTTCCTCGCTGGGCTGAAATAACACAAGAATTGTTATATCTAGGACATTAAAGGGGAAGTTAACTTGGGTCCATCACAAAAATCTTTGCCTATGGATCCATCATCTATTTATGGACAAGCGATTCTTCAATCAAAATCTGGACTTGGTGGTGCAGGTAACAGTAGATTATATGATGTCTCTATATCCACCTTAATGATGGATTCTTGCGAATGTATCCATTATGTTCATTGAATATTTATAAAATGAATTTTTAATGCATGCTCGATGTGTCTGTGATGTTTTATGTTATACAAAGTGATGTACTGCTTTATGGAAATCTTTTGGTAATCTTATTTGTTTATTTCAGGGTTGAATCAGGGAGTCACCGGTCTTCCTCTGAAGGGTTGGCCTTTGACAGTTAGTGTCTTGTGCTTTATTTGTCTGTTATATTTTTTATGAAGTACCTTAGTGAAATTATTTGGTTTTGATGCTTACAATATCATTCAGGGGATTGACCATTCACGGCCAAGTTTGGGCTTGCAAGTACAGAAGCCTAACCTGCCTACACAAAACCAGTTCCTCTTGGCATCACAACAGCAACAAGCTCTTGCACAGGCTCAGGCACAGGCACAGGGAAACCTGGGAAATTCTCCTAACTATGGGTTTGTTGGTGTTCCTAGGGGTAATTTTAATGCAAAAGATGGTCAACCTCCACGAAATGATGGGTCTATTTGCTCCCCAGTGCAATCAAATTCTCCTAAGGTCGTTAGTCTCTTCTCAATGTTTAAACAGCATAATTTCACCTCTGGACACCATGCAACCAATGATAGATTATCTGCTGTTTGAACAATTCATGTTTTCTTTGCATTTTGCGTCATCTGCTAATATGTGGCATTTAGAAATGATGTGGGACTTTGAACAATTTATGTTTTCTTTGCATTTTGCATCATCTGCATTATTTGTGTCATTTAGAAATGATGTTGGACTTTGGAAAAGAATCTTACCACAATAGGAAAGGAAAAAAATAGGTTATGAGGGTTACATTGGTTGGGGCCTTGAGGAGATTTTCTCCTCACTCTGAGATGGAAATAGAACTTCAATTTGGCTGAGATGATGAGGTTTTTCTCTGATTCAGCTTCTCTACTTCACATTATATGCTGCATTCAGTAGTTTTGAACTGCTAAGTTAAAGATTTATCTTCTACACCTCAGATATTATGTAATTGAGTCCCTTCTTTATGTTAAGTGCCCTTGATAAGTTTTTGCATTTAAGAGTAACATTCTTTATTCTGAGCAGATGAAAATGGGACAAATGCAGCAGTCTTCCTCACAACAACAGGATCAGTTGCAGCAGCAACAACAATTGCAGCAGGTTAGTTTGTTTTTGGGCTCATGTTGATCCCATTAGTTAGCAATGCTAATATCTCAGTGGTTAGTCCTGTGACAATCTATATTTGGTAATCCGCCTGTTATTACCTAATTGCTCCCAGTGCAAGCCTTCTTCACGGTGATCTGCTGCCTTTTGGCATGCATAATAGACTGATGTGCACTTTTCTGTGAACAGAATAATAGGAAAAGGAAACAACACTCTTCATCTGGACCTGCCAACAGCACAGGTACTGGAAATACAGTAGGCCCTTCCCCAGGTTCACCACAGTCAACACATACTCCTGGTGATGGAATGACTGCTAGCAGCATGCAGCATGCTAATAGTGTATCCAAGATGATGTACGGTGGAGATGGAGCTGGTGGAATTACATCATCTACAAATCAGCTAGTAAGGCATTAGTTGTCATCGTCTTTCTATGCATTTGAATTGAATTTTCACCTAACCTTCTAGATTATATCTTAATGCTCTCACGACAAACTCAGTATGTATACTTTAGTAGTTGTTTGCTCCTTTTTCTGATATGTTTAATGAGCATTCAGTGTGGAGTCACGAAAACTGTATGAGATTGAGTCTTCATACTACTCTTTGCACAGGATGGTTTAGAGAATTTTGATGTTGGTTCTCTTGAGGATAATGTAGAATCCTTCCTGCACGATGGAGAGGATGGTAATATATATGGCTCTTTGAAACAAAGTCTTATTGAACACAAATCTGAAACTTCTAAAGGTGGGAAATAATATTAGTCATGTTCCTCGTTAATTGCTTGTGCACCTTCTACTGCTTATTCACATGACCTGCTTTTTGTCCTATTCATAGGTTTTTCATTTGGAGAGGTTGGTTGCATTCGAACAAGGAATAAAGTTACTTGCTGCCATTTTTCTTCGGATGGGAAGTTGTTGGCTAGTGCTGGGCATGACAAAAAGGTAGTGCATATATGTCATCAGATGCTGTGTTTAAATAAAACTGGACATGTTTCATGTTAGTTTTTACTGTCATTTGCCTTTTTTTGGTCGATGCATTTTAGTCTCTGATTCATATTTTGTACATGTACACGAGTCATCTATCATTAGTACTATTTGTGCTTAAACTACATTGTGCCCGCCCTTTTTACTCACTCCTTTTGGTCCTTGGATTAGGCTGTCATTTGGAATATGGATACTCTGCAAACAGAGACCACCCCAGAAGAGCACCAGTACTTAATTACTGATGTTCGCTTTCGGCCAAATTCTACTCAACTTGCAACAGCTTCATTTGACAAGTCTGTCAGATTGTGGGATGCAGCTAATGTAATGACCTCTTCCTTTCAGTCTGATAAATCTTTTCACCTTTTAGATTGTTGATGCAGGCAGAAAACTATCAAGAAATGGACCTGCCCATCCACATGACACATTCTTATTTTTCCTTGCTTGTTTCTCTATTTATGTGCACTTCAACCTAGCAAAACCTAGATTCTGATTCTGAGGAAACTGCATTCGTATTTGCATTGAAGTACTTACTCCGTTTATTTTTCTATGCAGCCAAGCTATTGTTTGCATGCTTACACTGGGCATACTTCTCACGTCATGTCCCTCGATTTCCATCCTAAGAAGAATGATCTTTTTTGTTTCTGTGATAGTAAAAATGAGATACGATATTGGAGTATTAGCCCATTTACCTGCACTCGCATGTCCAAGGTTGGATATCTGACTTGATCTTTTCTCTCTTATCCCCACTAGTTCCTGTAATCCTGAGGTGTAAATTTGAATATATTATCATTTACTGCATGTAGCAAGGAGGAAGTGCACAAGTGAGGTTTCAACCTATAACTGGACATCTCCTAGCAGCTGCTTCAGACAAGGTGGTTTCCATCTTTGATGTCGAAAATGACAGGCAAACACATTCATTCCAGGTTTCTGCCTCCACTATTTTGACATCTTGGTTTTGTCCTAGAAGTTGAGAATTGCAATTCTTTGGCAGTCAGGGAAATGATTTTTTTTTCCCCCTTTTTTATAAATTGGTGTGTAATATTTAAATGTGGTAGGAGTTTACCTAACATTACTTGAACCCATGACCAATTGGTCATAAGCAAAACACTTAACCACGGTGCTCGAGTTTAGGGACAGGGAAATTGTTTTTAGTGCTTTCTTTAGTTTCCTTTATTTGCAATCTTAAGACTTTTGGTGATTTATACTTATACTAGGGACATATTGGTGTTGTCAATTATCTCTGCTGGGATCTTAATGGCGACCTCTTGGCTTCCGTGAGTGAGGATAGCATTAAAGTTTGGTCTTTAGCCTCTGGTGAATGCATCCATGAGCTCAACTCCAATGGAAACCAATTTCATTCTTGTGTTTTCCATCCAAGATATTCTGCTCTTTTGGTTATTGGAGGACTACCGGTAGCACCTCTCTCTCTCTCTCTCTCTCTCTCTCTCACACACACACACACACACACTCACACGCACATTGAATTTCTTACTGATCTGGTGTTTATTCTTAATATGTTAGTCTTTAGAGCTGTGGAACATGGTTGAGAACAAGAGCATGACAGTTCCTGCACACGAGAATATAATTGCATCTCTGGCGCAGTCACCTCTTACAGGGATGGTGGCCTCAGCTAGCCACGACAGTTCTGTTAAGTTGTGGAAATAGTCGTGGATAACATGATTGATTTTTCTGATGGATTGCTGATTTGAGAAATTTGTAGTCAATCTCTCTGGGACCAACATATTATAACAACTATGATTATCTATATTTAGATTCTTCCTTTCACAGCAAGCTGAGAAGTGGTAGCAGAATGAACGAGTTTAATTGATTCATTTCTGCTGCACCTTGTTTCACTACAACTACAAGTCCAACCACAAAATCAACGACTTTGCATCAACAGTTGGAAATGGAGAATGACACAATACACATCCATGCGGGAATTGCCCTGTTAAACATCCTAACAAATATGTTTGAGAACATCACTACAGAAGCATTCTGTCTTGGTCACATGTTAATTTGAACTAGTTGGTACTAGGTGTGATCACAAGCTGATTCAAGTCGAGTATGATCAGGCTCGAGCATGACTTGAAAATTCTAAGCCCGAGTTCAAATTTTCATGCTTGAACTCAACACGATGTCATACTCGGTCATCAAGTTCGACTCGGTTCAATCGAAATTTATTTTTTTAAAATTTATTTTAAATTTTAATTAAAATTTTAAATATTTATTATTAAAAAAACAAATAAGCTAAAATCAATATCTCCATGAATCTGATCCGAATTCAATATTAATCCCATAAGGATTCAATTCGAATGATTCGATAAAAAAACTTGAAAAAATGTAAATAAGAATTAAGAGATTTGATTCTTTGAAAAGAACCTTAAACTAATAAATTAAAATTAAATTACTAATTATAATATTTAAATGATTAAATAAAAATAATTTTTATTAATTTATTAACGGAGATCCGAATCCAATCCGATTAATGGAATATCCTACCCAATTTGCATCCAATCTAAAATTTTCATATTCTTGTCGTGTCGATCTGATAAGGAGCTGTGTCCAATAAGTCTAAATCCATATCCATTATTATCGTGCAAATTCGTGTTGAATTATCGTATCGTGTCAAGAATTACCACCACTAGAAAAAATAATTTGGTGTAACTAATATGCATTATAGGATAATTGATTTTGCTTTCCTTTTAACTAATATATATACATTATATAACTGCTTATTATGTACTCCCTCTGTCCCGATCAAATAGTCCATATTTGGCCGGACACGATAATCAAGGTATATGAGTGATAGTGGGATGAATATTTTATTGATGAGTGTGAAGAATTTGCTATTTTAGGAATGTGGACTAATACTGTGGGACAGATGAAAAAGAAAATGTGGACAATTTACTCGGGACGGAGGGAGTATTATATAAAATGAATATAATCTGCACTATAATGTATATAAAATTGTACTAAAATGAATATATGAGAGTTATTCACATTTCTTATAATAAATCTCATTTTCACGTATAGAGAGAGATAAGACCATGTGAGAAAAAACTCCCCTGCAAGAAAAAAAATAAATTTTATCTATTAAATCTAATTAAATCAATGATTAATATAAATTCAAGCAACAACCAAAATACAATCAAGCAACGACAAAAATATATTCACGCAACATTGTAAACATAATTACGTAGCTTTCTCATTTTCTCAAGGATTATATAGTGGTGATCATATGAAAACTAGAATTTCACCCGTGCGTTGCACGGAATAATTAAATTATATATTATAAATTTTTTAAATCAATAATTATGTATGTAATTGCTCTCTCCGTCCCACGAAATTAGTTACATTTGGTTTCGACACAATAACCAAGGAGATAGAGATACAAAAAATTAATAATTTATTAGTTTGAGTGGAATACTTTTCCATTTTTGGCAGTTGAACTATTATATGGGACAGACAGAAATGTAAAATATAACTAATTTCATGGAAGAGAGGGAGTATTATTTATAAAGAGGAAATTAAAATTCCAATGTGATATACACAATATACATTTCGATTAATATATATATTTTGAAAGAAATTCTTTTAAGTGTCGGAGTCCAGTGTATTGTCTCTTAGGTTACAGTAGGCTAATTCTTTATTACATATATTTTAATTAATTTTTCTTTATATATTTCATTTATAGTAGGGCTTGTAGCACCTTTTTATCAAATTAAGCAAGCCAAAAGAAAAGTAAAAATGAAATAACAATAAATTTATTTGAATATTAGAAGACAGTAATTATAAATAATAATTCAAAAACTATAAATTGATTAAAGTTAAATATTTCGTGTTTTTTCGTGATTGACGATATATAATTAAGATTATTAAATTCCGATTGAGGTTATTTATATCAGTATATATATTTATTAATTTTATTAAATAATAAACACATTAACTTAGGTCTTGAATGATGCTTATTAATTTTTTAATTATGTTCATTATAATATTCATAATTAAAAAAACAAATATTTGATAAACGAAAGAATTCGACAGAAATTTGAAATAAAAAACATAGAATTAACAGTTAATAACCAATATACACATGAATGATAATTATTTAATTAAAATATTAAACAATAATAGTATTATTAATGTAAACTCTAAACTTTGTTAAAGTTGTTGTACAAACTGACTAAGTAATATTTGGTAACTTTTTTAGTAAAATAGTATTGTCTTTGGAATTTGATCGAATTTTTGGATCATTTTGAGGAAGAGATCAATGAGATTTTATACTTGTGCATCAGTTTTTTTATAAATTTCTTTTGCACGCAAAAATCTTTGAGATGATGGAAATATTTCAAATAGGCTTATCAATATTAATGAATTCACTAATTAAATTTGAAGTGGCTTTACTCGATAATATTGAAGCAGTACTCAACTACTAAAAAAATATGCTAAAAATTAGAATAAAAAAAACTTCTAAAAAATAGTATGATGGATGAAAAAAACAAAAATAGTTTCAGTAATTTTTGACCAAATTTAAGTAACAGTGTTCCACCAATTACTTTGTATGAATCCTCACACTTACTTATCAATAAATTAATATATTATTGCTCAACGCAGCGATACGCCACCTCTGTCCTCTTTTACATCTTGTTTAACATGCATCTCATCTCACACAACCCAATGCTCTCTTTCTTTGTGCATTTGACTAATTTAATTATACACACTACCGCCCTTTCTCTTCTCTTATTCATGAGTTCATCCTCCTTTCCCTCACTTTGATCGGTTGGCAGCAAGATGAAGCAAATCTGATCGAGTTCATTTTTTCCGTCCAGACTCCAGAGTAAGTTATTCCATAGATCAACTTTGGAAATTGTTGGAGTAGTCTCAATATAACTCGTGGAAGTAGTTCGAGTGGGTCGAGGAGACTAGTCCGGTAAAGTGGGTCGAGCCGTATAGATCGAGGAACTCGTGGTGTAGTTTGAGTTGGATAGATATGGAAAATATATTATGTATATCTTGTTTCCTTGTTGGACAAGAGTTATCCTAATCAGTATTAGATTTGGATGTGAATAAATCTATTTTAGATAGATTTAGGTTTAGATATATCTTACCATATCTAGGTTTTATATTCCTTATGTATTTAGGAATATCTCCCTATATATACCCCTGCTCCCCACCAATTGTAATTGTTACATACCTTGTATTTTCTTCACCATATTAATATCATCACCAAGGAGGCTTGAAGAGTGGACGTAGAGCTTACACTCGAACCACTATAATTCTTTGTGTTCTTGTATTTTCTGTTAGTTATTTGCGTCGCAATCGCTTCAATTCACAACAAATTGGTGCGGTGAACGTGGATAGAGAAGGATTGCAATGGGTTCAGCCAAGTTCGAGGTGGAGCGCTTCACGGGGTCGAATGATTTCGGTTTGTGGAAGTTGAAGATGCAAGCGTTGTTTGTGCAGTAAGGCTTGGATGGTGCCTTGAAGGGAGAGGCTGGGTTACCGGACACGATGACGGAACAACAAAAGAAAGATACACTGGCGAAAGCGCATAGTGCGCTGATTCTGAGTCTCGGAGATACGGTGCTGAGGAAGGTGTCGAAGGAGAAAACGGCAGCGAAAGTATGGACCAAACTGGAATCCTTATATATGAAGAAGTCCCTGGCGAATCGGCTCTATCTTAAACAATCATTGTATTCGTTTAAGATGAAAGAGGGAAGACCGATCAACGAGCAGCTCGACGATCTGGCAAATATCGATGTGGCAATAGGAGATGAGGATCAGGCATTGATGTTGTTGAGTGCGCTGCCAAAGAGCTATTCGAACTTCAAGGAAGCCTTAATGTATGGAAGAGAGTTATTGACAATGGATGAGGTTCAGTCAGCTCTAAGTTCGAATGAGTTAAATGAGAAGAACGAGGAGCGAGAGAACTCTCATGGAGAAGGCTTGGTGGCTAGGGCGGCTCGAGGAAGACCGGAGATGAGGAACTTCAACAGGGGAAGTTCGAGATCAAGGTCGAGGCCAAAGCCAGGATCACAGCCAAAGGTCAAGTGCTTTCTCTGCCAAAAGAAGGACATATCAAAAGAGATTGTCCGGAGAGGCAGACAAAGCAGGAGCAGAAGCAACAAGCGGATGTAGCTGTTGCTGAGCAGGAATATGACTCTGGAGAGGAATTAGTGATTTCGAATGAGCGCTCGGAGAGGGAATGGATATTGGATTCAGGTTGTACATTCCACATGACACCTAATAAGTCATGGCTCGAAGGGTTCGAGGAGCAGGAGAACTCGAGTGTTCTTCTGGGTAACAATAAACCATGCAAGGTGGTTGGAATGGGTGCGGTGAGGATTAAGATGCACGATAATACAGAAAGGGTACTTCGAGGTGTAAGGTATGTTCCGGAGCTTAAGAGAAACTTGATCTCTTTGAGGATGCTCGATGAACTGGGTTACACGATCAAGATGGAAGCTGGGACTCTGAAGGTGTGCAAAGGATCCCTGGTCTTGATGAAAGGAGCCCGAAGGAATGGAATATGCACTCTGATGGGGAGCATGGTGATCGGGTAGGCTTCGATAGTGACGGTTGACAAGTCAGTACTGTGGCACAGACGACTCAGTCACGTTAGTGAGAGGGGGCTGCAGGAGTTATCGAAGCAAGATCTGTTGCTCGGGGATAACATCAGAGAGCTGGATTTCTATGAGAATTGCATCTATGGAAAATCTCACCGGGTAAAGTTCGGAGTAGGTCGAGAGAGAGCTCGCGGAACTCTGGATTACATCCACTGAGATCTATGGGGACCTTCAAGGGTCAGTTCGAATGGTGGAGCGAGGTACTTCATGAGCCTCATTGATGATCACTCAAGGAAGGTGTGGGTCTACATCTTGAAGAGTAAGAGTGATGCTTTGGAAACCTTCAAGAAGTGAAAAGTGCTGATCGAAAATCATACTGGAAGGAAGGTGAAGAGGCTGCGAACTGACAATGGCCTTGAGTATTGCTCGAAGGAGTTTGAGAGGTACTATTCAAAGCACGACATTGCGAGGCACAAGACAGTGGCTGGAACACCTCAGCAGAACGGATTGGCGGAGAGGTACAATCGGGCGCTGCTAGAAAGAACGAGGTGCATGCTGTTCAGTGCAAAGTTACCCAAGTCGTTCTGGGCAGAAGCAGTGACTACTGCAGCTTATTTGATCAACCGATGCCCCTCAACTGCACTAGGTTTCAAGACACCGGAAGAAATATGGTCTGGTCATCCTCCGGATTTTAGCAACCTCAGAGCTTTTGGTTGCGTGGCTTATGCGAACATCAAAGGAGATAAGCTTGGGAGGAGGGCATTGAAATGCATATTCATTGGGTACCCCGAAGGTGTGAAAGGGTACAAGTTATGGTGTCTCGAGCTGGATGTAAGAAAGTGCATCATTAGCAGGGATGTGACGTTCAAGGAGGAGCTGGTTGGAGATCTGGATAAGGGGGCCGAGGAACGGGAAAATATCATTGAGAAACAAGGTGGTGCTTTAGAGGAACAGTCTGACAAGGTCGAAAGAGATAGATCAGTTGCTGAGATTGAGGTGGAGCCAACCAGTGGGTCGAAGAGAGTACCTCAGGTGGATGGCGAGATCGAGGTGGTTCGAGGGTCAGGTGCGCTTCAAGATTATAATCTCACAAGAGATAGGGAACGAAGGCAGATAAGACCTCCCACTCGATTCGGATATGCTGATGTCGTAGCATATGTCTTTGTTATGGCGAAAGAGGTAGAGCTGGATGATACTGAGTCGAAGAGCTATACCGAGGCCATAACTTGTAAGGAGAGGCTCAAATGGCTCGATGCCATGAAGGAGGAGATGGACTCCTTGAAGAAGAATAACACCTGGGAGTTGGTGGATAAGCCAGGGGAGAAGCAATCGATAGTTAGCTGTAAGTGGATCTTCAAGAAGAAACAAGAGATTTCTGGGGTTAGATTCAAGGCTAGACTAGTTGCTCGAGGCTTCACGCAACGGGAAGGTGTGGATTATGGAGAGGTGTTTGCGCCGGTGGTGAAACAAAGGTCTATAAGGATGATATTGTCGTTAGTTGCTCGGTACGACATGTAGTTGGAGCAACTAGATGTGAAGACCGCATTTCTGTACGGAGAGCTGGAGAAAAGGATCCTTATGATGCAGCCCGAGGCCTTCGAGGAAGCTGGTAGCGGGGAGAAGGTGTGTCTTCTCAAGAAGTCATTGTATGGATTGAAGCAGTCTCCAAGGTAGTGGAATAGGCGGTTCGACAAGTTTATGATTCAGCAAGACTTTGTTCGATGCAAACATGACCCATGTATGTATTTTCGAGGTGAAAATATGGAGACTCGAATTTATCTACTGTTGTATGTAGATGATATGCTGATAGCGAGTCGAGATAAGCAAGGGATAGCCGAACTGAAAGAAGCTTTGAGTCAGGAGTTCGAGATGAAGGATCTCGGTTGTGCTCGAAGGATCCTGGGTATGGAAATAGTTTGAGACAGAGCTCGAAGAAGACTCACATTATCTCAAGAAGGATACTTGATGAAAGTTCTTGAGAGGCATGGAATGAAGGATGTAAAGCCTGTGCTCACTCCATTAGCAGCTCATTTCAAGTTGAGTGCTGCTGGGAAACTCGATGAGGAGGAAAGGGAGTTAATGAGAGGTGTTCCTTATGCGAGCGTTGTCGGTTCATTGATGTATGCTATGGTCTGTACGAGACCGGATCTTGCTTATGCTGTCAGCATGGTTAGTAGGTTCATGGCTGAACCTAGGAAAGAGCATTGGGTAGCTCTGAAGTGGGTCCTCAGGTATGTTCGAGGGACAGTTGGAAAGGGTCTAGTCTTCGAGGATGATGGTTCGAGCTTGCGGCTCCCAGTCAAAGGGTTTGTGGACTCGGATTATGCAGGATGTATGGATACGAGGAAGTCATTGACGGGTTTTGTGTTCACATCGTATGGAACGACGATTAGTTGGAGAGCAAGTCTGCAGAGGGTAGTTGCCTTATCTTCGACGGAGGTGGAGTACATTGCCTTGACCGAAGCAATTAAGGAAGGTTTGTGGTTGCTCGGAATCATGAATGAACTGGGGATTAATCAAGAAAAAATGAAGGTTTCCTGTGATAATCAAGGTGCTTTGCAGTTGGCGAAGAATGATGTTCATCATGAGAGAACTAAGCACATCGATGTGAAATTCCATTTTATAAGAGATGTGGTTGCAGCCGGAGAGGTCGAGATGCACAAGGTCAATACTCTCGATAATCCATCGGATATGATTACGAAGCCAGTTCCAAGTACTAAGTTTGAGTACTGTCTGGAACTGATCAAACTGTTGAAGTCGAACTGAAGAGGAGGTGCCAAGCCGAGGTGATATTGAGCCTAAGGTGGAGATTTGTCGGAGTAGTCTCAATATAACTCGAGGAAGTAGTTCGAGTGGGTCGAGGAGACTAGTCCGGTAAAGTGGGTCGAGCCGTGTAGGTCGAGGAACTCGTGGTGCAGTTTGAGTTGGATAGATATGGAAAATATATTGTGTATATCTTGTTTCCTTGTTAGACAAGATTTATCCTAATCAGTATTAGATTTGGATGGGAATAAATCTATTTTAGATAGATTTAGGTTTATATATATCTTACCATATCTATGTTTTATATTCCTTATGTATTTAGGAATATCTCTCTATATATACCCCTGCTCCCCACCAATTGTAATTGTTACATACTTTGTATTTTCTTCACCATAATAATATCATCACCAAGGAGGTTTGAAGAGTGGACGTAGAGCTTACGCTCGAACCACTATAATTCTTTGTGTTCTTGTATTTTCTGTTAGTTATTTGTGTCGCAATCGCTTCAATTCATAACAGAAATCTTGTTACCTTTTTTTGTTGGAGTTTCACTCCCTGACAATTCTAATCGTTTTTCATTTATTTAGATTTTTGGTCTAAAATTGTTCATAGTAGGTGACAATTTCCAAATATGGTAAATTCATTATATTTCATGCATTTTTATCGGGTATTTTTCTTGGTCACTATCCACTTATATATTCATCGTTTAGAGGGGTGTTCGAGGTAATTTTAGTGTTTATTACCTTCCCTTTAGTAGATCATCTTATTCGAAATTCTTCTTATATTATATATTATTGAACTTAAAAAATTTGTTTGAATTATGTTACTTATAATTTTGGTTTCTGTATTATTTTTTATTTTTAATGGCATTATTTTCTTTCTAATATGAAGATTTTTTTTTTGGGAGATAATCAGATAGTGATAGAACACTAAAAATGTGAAAATTATTTTAGATAAGGCATTCTCTATTTTTTAATTATTCATATGATCTCTCGATATTCCTTAGTAGATTCCCCAACTCAAGTCAACTTATCAATTTATCTGGTAGCACCTAAGCTAAAGAATTATTTCATTTTTAAAATTAATAAACTTATTTAATGACTTGCCCTTCAATTTTTTTTCTTTTCTACATACTAACTAAGCTCTTTTTTGGAAGATTTGGTAAGAAGCTACTTGGGTGTCCTTTCTTATGTCATTTGGATCACGACTCATTTTTCGCTATTATGCATATTGGTAACAAATGTGAAAGAAAACAAAGAAAATGTTTATATAATAAAAAATACAATTTATTGTTTGATATAATATTTTTATTTTGTTTTAAGTATACACACATTTTTTCATTACCTTATATATTCCATTGAATTGTGTTTGGATTTCAGGTTCTAAAACTGAAAGGAGGGTAATGGAGAACTGATTCTGCAAGGGAAAGAAAGCACAAACAACTCTTAATGTTAGTATAATTTTAAAATAAATATACGTGAAATAGAAAACCAAACTATCATGTTGAGGTTGAAGAATAAAACAAAAATGGAAATAAATTAGGAAATACCTTGCCGCGGATATAAGCACATAAAATGGTGAGGGACTGAAAAATCTTGCAACTGACGGGTGGTATTTATAGAATTCTAGTTGAATGTGAAAGCAAAAACTTTGGTTGTATTCAAATTTAAGAAAAGGGCGAAAAATATATATTATGTAGCATAAATTTTGCTGATGACGTGGACTCATTTACACCACATCATGTACATGATTTTACAGTACTTGACTATTGTCATTTAGTATTATATATAAATTATTTTTAATATGAGAAATGAGAATAAATCTCAGCGTTTGATCTTGTCATTTTAACGCTCAAGATCTATTTATTTTCGTGTGCTTTTATAGTTTATTATCCTGCATTGTTACATAATTAAGGTTACTTTTGTAATTTTAGCTTTTTTAAAAATTGAAATAGTATCTGATCAGATTTCGGGCGATCTGATTTCTTCTTTCTTCTGCGTGCGATTTGATTTCTATTTCTTCATTCGATCAGATTTTTCCTTCTTTCTAGAATTCACATTTGTCTTCGCAGTCATTTTTGTTAATTCTGGTTGTTATAGAATTCAATTTTTTAATTTTCGAGTTATGTCGTTTAACGTGGATTGCGGATGTGAAGGAAAAATCAGAATTTTCTTTTGCTAGTTTATTTTTGATTTGTGATTGAGTTCATGTTTGTTTTGATATTTTGTAATTTTTAGAGATGTTTTGTGCTAGTTTTGGAATTGTAAACTTTACGTTATTGATTGTTCGTGTGTGAATTAGATTAAAAAGATTTTATCTATTATTTATTTTTCTGTCTTTTTTATTCATTACAGTTCTATAACATGTATTTTTTTTTTTTTTTATCATGGTTCTTGAAATTTTGTTGTAGTGACATGTTCATTTTTAAGTTTATATTATGCATTATTAGTGATAAACTTATGCATTTTATTATATTACAGGTTCATTTATACCAAACTGTCTAGATGAGACGAAACATTTAAAGGGGAGAGTTTTTAGAACTCTTGATGATGATATTGAGTTTTATAAGGACTATACTCGTATTGCTGCTTTGAAGAAGAAGATGTTTGAAGGTTTTATGGTTGATTGGTTCCTGAAAATATTGAAGTGTTGCATCCAGTTGTTATGAAAACCAAAGGCAGTGGAAGTCGGATTGCTTCGAGGAAGGAGAAAACTCTTAGAATGTTGGATAAACCATTGAGAATGTGTGCAAAATGTAAAAATTTGACCTATCATGATTCAAGGAATACTGACAAAGTGAATAAGAATGTAACCAAAAATGCATGATAGCATTCTTATAGATGCACGTAAGATGGTAAAAAATGATCTTATTAATTTTTTCTTAATTCGTGCTTATGTAAAAAATGAAGTAAAACGAGCTTAAAATCCAGGTTGTTGCTTGTTTTTGATAATGTATTTTTACTATTTTGACCTTTTATGCATGACATTGTAGAAAAAATGCTGTGTTTTTTTAGTTTTTGTAATTTAATCCTGTTCGTAGATTTGATAAAATGCACGACCCTGATGTATTCTCATTTCTTATAGTAATGTGTATTCTTACCTGATCACTACTATATATATATATAGGGGTGCACTATGGTGGAAACCACCTCTTAGATGTGAAATAAGACTTGATCTTGTCCATTGATTAAGAAAATCGACGCTCCAGATGTAATTTTGAGCTGCAAAAATTCGCTGCAATAATAGAAGAAAAAAGTTGCAGAAAATGGTTTTTTAATAAATGTGACGCACCTTTTAACTTCCTCATATCTTACCCACGATTTAATTTTCTAAAATTTCGGAACATTTTTACTGCATAATTTTATCGAATTCGCTGCAGTATTAAGAGACAAAAGTTGCAATATTAAGAGGAAGAATTTGCATTACGTGATTTTTTTAAAATCAAAATTATATATGCACGATTTTCAGCCCTAATTTTGTGGAATTTGATTTCTAAAATACTACATTTCAAAATTAAATTATATTTGCTTCCTAATTTAATGGGATTGGTTCTTTGAAATATAGTATTTCAAAATTAAAATCTGCAATAATTCAAAATAGAGAAAGTTTTGTAAATAATTAATATTAAAAAACTCTTTATGCGAATTGGAATTAGCAGAGTACTGCAACTATTATATCGTTATACTGCACATTTACAGGCGTAAAATCTGCAATAATTCGAAATAGAAAAAAATTCAAAAATAATTAATATTAACAAAACTGTTTATGTGAATTCAAATTATCAGAATACTGCAACTATTATATCTTTATACTGCAAATTTACAGGCGTAAAATCTGCACTAATTCAACATAGATTTTTTTTTTTTGAAAAATAACTAATATTAACAAAACTCTTTATGTGAATTCAAATTATCAGAGTACTGCAACTATTATATCGTTATACTGCACATTTACAAGCGTAAAATCTGCAATAATTCAAAACTAAAATTATTTTGAAAAATAATTAATATTAAAAATAACCAAAAGGATCATCGACAAAAATCACACAACATATATGCAAGTATACAGACTTAAAAACTGTAAGTATACAGGCTTATGTAATACAACTCCACCTGCCGATCTTGAAGGGATCAGATTTTCTGTAAGTGTAGGAAGCCAAGTTTTTGATCCACCATTGGGCGAGGCACGATGTGGTTTCAAACCTGCAAGTAGAGTCACTCATCCTAGAGAAAGCAAGATCCGCCTTGATCTCATGGAGACAATTGAATATCCCCTCCAGAAACTGATCTTCGTGCTTTTCCGGATTTTCGACTCTCTCTTCTTCATATATTATCCTAT
Source organism: Plectranthus barbatus (assembly GCA_026898455.1). Classification (NCBI taxonomy): domain Eukaryota; kingdom Viridiplantae; phylum Streptophyta; class Magnoliopsida; order Lamiales; family Lamiaceae; genus Plectranthus; species Plectranthus barbatus. The sequence goes on along the minus strand of JAPKLW010000274.1, from coordinate 315,297 downwards.
AATCAATTCCACTCCTAGCAAAACTGCTATGCCTGCGGCGATGTTCGTCTTTGCGCATTGAGGCCGCACAATCTAGTTTTCTACTCTTGCTCCCGTATAATGATGAAGAGGCCAGCGATTGAATTCATCAAATGCTAAATCACGTTGGAGAAGAATAAAAAATATAAAAGATATGCTAAATCATGTAGGAGAGAAATTAGGAACGGTTATGGTAACTGAAATATACAATTCCCATAATACCCTACAAAAATATTAAAAAAGGAAAATAAAATATAGAAAATAAAATCAGATATTTAATCAAGGCCCTTCAAATTAAATAATCAATGGATTAGATTCGGTCTTATCTCTCATCTGGGAGGTGATTCACATTTTAAGTATGTTGATTATTTTCTTCCGTAATTACTTTTTCAGTTATTGATTTGTGAATTTTTCGTTTTATATCAACATATATATAAATGCTTAAAAAATATATACTTGTGGCAATCCACGAATGCATAATTCCAAACTATTCGATTGATATTTATTTCTGTTACCATTTCATGGTAGATTTAAGGGTATATAGTTTTGTAAATTTCAAAGTTATGCAATTTTCACACATTTCGGCTGATGAGTGTAGTAATCTGTCTATCTCCACCGATGAATGGAATTAATCGTGAAATTGAATCAAATACACGAACGTGGTTGTTATTTTCTTCAAATACATGATGTTTGTTGTGCTAGACAGGGATATTTATTTCACTTTTTGTAGGCATATGTCCACCGATTGTTCAAGGCTCATTCAAACCGTTTAAGGGGCAAACATTTCGCACTTTAGACGAGGGTGTTGATTTCTACAGAGAATATGCTAGACTTATTGGATTTGATATCCGTTTATCGAGTTCAAAGAAGAAGGATGATATTTTGACATGGTGATATGTTGTTTGCAACCGTGAAGGGGTGAAGTTTGTTGTTCCAGACATTGATATGGTTGGTTTAGATCAATTAAATTCAAGAATTAGAAGACGAGTTTCATCGAGGTGTGGCTGTGATGCCAAGATTGTTTTTAAGTATGTGGGCTATCTGGGATATGTTGTTCATGAATTTGTGGAACAGCACAATCATGATTTGGTGGAAGTTCAACACAGACAATTTATGAAAGTAAATCGGAACATTGACCTTGTTCACCAGAGATTTATTTTAGATTGTGCAAGTGCAAATATTGGTCCGACGGCATCTCATAGGTTGTTGAATGAGTTAATGGGTGGAACTGATTTTGTTTGTTGTTCGGTTATGGAAGTACGAAACTTTTCTAGAGATATGAAAACATTTGTCAATGGATGTGATGCTCAAATGTTGCTGAATGATATGAGAAAAAGGAAAGAGTTAAGTGAGGCATTTAAATATCATTTTGAGGTGGATGCAGAAGATAAACTATCAAGGCTTTTTTGGTGTGATCCAATATCAAGAAGAAATTATCACCTGTTTGGTCACGGCGTTTCATTCGATACTACGTATTCTACGAACAAGTAAGTATAAAATCTTTATTTGTTTTTTAGTAGTAATATTTTCCATTTTTTTTTTGCATTAATTGGGTATTAAATTCTCACTTAATATGCATTTTAATTTATCATTTTTTGCGCCATTTACTGGAAAAGACAATCATAGAGAGCCAGTTACTTTTGCTGCAGGTTTGTTGTCTAAAGAGGATGCAGCATCGTTCATTTGGCTTTTTAAGAGGTTCGTAGACTGTATGGGTTCGTGTCCGAAGTTCATTATTACTGACCAAGATTTAGGTATGAAGGCTGCCGTAGAGAGAGTTTTACCAGGTACACGACATCGGTGGTGCATGTGGCACATAATGTTAAAAGTTGCAGACAAGGTATCAAAGGAACTTCGTGCTAATGAAGATTTCAAAAAGGAATTGAATGCTTGTGTATGGTCAGAGTTAATTGAACCGGATTATTTTGATGAATCCTGGGGAGGTGTGATGCAAAGGTATGGACTTATTGATGACCCATGGTTTTTTTCTATGTTCGAAAACCGTAAATTTTGGGTTCCTGCATATTTTAGAGATTTCTCTCTCAGTGGCTTGCTTCGAACAACCTCAATTTCTGAATGTGAAAACAGTTTCTACAAGCGATATACAAGATCCAGGTCCAATTTATTAGAATTCTGGATGCAATTCAACCATGCACTAGATGCACAAAGACAACAGAGTGCGAAGTTGAATTATCTAGATAAGTCCTTTTTTCCAAGTGTTTCTTTAGATTTGGATTTGGAGAAGCATGCTGCGAAAGTGTACTCGGTAAAGATTTTTCGTAAGGTTAAAGAAGAAATGAAATATTCATTAAATAAAGTTGCTGTTTCTCAGATAATGGCCATTGAGGGAAAATAAATTTTCAAGATCATTGATGAAGAAAATGAAATCTCAGAAGTAGGTTACGATGCTGCTTGTTTGGAGAATGTTTGCAGCTGTAAGTTGTTTGGAAGAATGGGTTTTCTATGCAGACATGTGTTCTTTGTGTTGAAAAATAAGTTTGTATCTGTGATTCCGGAAAAGTATATACTAGACAGATGGAAAAATGCACATTTGATGAGTAATGTTTGTGCTTTTGATTCTGATAGTCTTCAGCATTTTTTCAATGTCGATGAAAATAAAAGGCTGACGAATAGGATTACTACGTCAATGTATGGCTGGATGCAAAAGTTTGATGGAGATGTTGGTAAGTTGTCTGATTTGCTTGCTGCTATTGATCTTGCTGGCCACAATATATCTGGAGAGAATCAGGTTGAACCTGTTGGTGATAAGAGACAAATGTTTGAGAATTTTTATGGAGCGAAAATTCCTGATAAAGTAGATATTCATGCTCCTGATGTCGTGAAGACTAAAGGAAGTGACAGCCGTATAGTGTCACGTATAGAAAAGGCAAGGAAGATGAAGGAGAAACCGTTGAGACTTTGCAAAAAATGCAAAAAGATGGTAAACCATGATTTGAGAAATTGTGGAAAGCAGTGATATCTTTTTTTTTATTAATGTTTTTTTATAATTTAATTTGACATTTATGGATAATGTTTCGCTGGATGCAATTTTATAATTCAATTTCTGTTTTATGTTGATTTTTTTAGTTAGATTTCTGTTTTCATTTTCATGATTGTTGGTCCCGGTTTTTCAGAGTATAAAACGTTACGCAGCGGAAATAATGTTAAGTGTTTTCTTGCACGCTACTTACACACAGCTGACAACTGGCAACTGGTCAGCTGGTGCTGGTTACTCAGTACACAGCTGACAACTTGTCAGCTGGTGAATCAAAACTTAGAATATTTAGCCTTGTTTGCACAGTTATATATCAGTTTCAGGATATACTCCAGCACTTGAGTGCTGGGTTTAAAATATGAATGAAAGACAGAAAGCTGATAAATAACAAAGGATTTTTATAGTGGTTCGATCAATCGATCTACGTCCACTCTCCAGTCGAAGCACTGGAAATTCCACTAAGAGTAATCAGGTACAGGTCTCCTACGATCTATCTCTAGCTGGTGAATGCCTCGTCCACCAGTTCACTAGATCAACCGCTCCCGGTCCTGGATCCTTCTTCAACTCTCCTCAGCTAATGGAGTGCGAGCACGTCACTTCGACCTCCACAGCTAGCTGGGTGTTTTAGTTCTCCTAAGAACGTAACAGTCTCTACGGCAGAATGCCCGTAATAACTCAAGTGCTGGTAAGCACAGGAGCTGCTGTGAACTCTCTCGAAGGAGAAAGAACACCAAGTGAGCTCTTTAACTTACAAGCTTAAAGCTTGAAGTCTCGTGTTTGATAAATCAACACACGGAAAGCTTTATGAAAAGCCTCGAAAGTACTTTATGCGATTTTGCAATAATTTCAGTTCTTTCGGTGGTTGAGCAGATAAGTTGAATCGTGGAATCTATGGCTCGTGGAATGTTTGAATGTTGGTGGTTGCGACGTATTTATAGCCGCAGGAACCGATTCAAACTTTCTAGCCGTTTGGACTCATCCGGAAAGGTGTCAGACCTCGGATGTCCTTCTGACGGCGGTAGGTATGTTTTTCCGGAAAGGATCCATACCTAAGACCGCTTTATCTGACACAGATCTCTTTGTGTCAGAACGGCTCTCTCTGTCAGTCCGAGGAATAAGACTGGTGTCTTGTGACTGATAGACTTTAAGTTATCCTTCCTTAAAGTCATACTCTGTCAGTCGATTCCTCAGAGAATCTTCTTTTTTGTCTCTACGGCGCTGGGAGAGAGAATCTAGAATTCTGCTGGTAACATCTGACTGGTAGATCATACTGGTGATCTTGTGCTGGCAGTCTCTGCTGGTGACTTGCCCTGGCATCATCTAAGTCTACCAAATCTCTGGATGTTAACTCTTTTCGGAATCTCCCATGACTGGTGAAATCACCGCTGGTGAATAGTGTAAGAGCACGCATTCTCCTGGTAAGGTTTGTCAGCCGCCTGCTGATGAAACCCTTCCCAACTGGTGAACAGTACCCAGTCATAAGCGCTTCTCATGCTGGTGAACAGTTTCAGCACGAGTCTTGTCAGCCGTCTGCTGATGAAACTTTTCTTAACTGGTGAACAGTAGCCAGTGGTAAGCGTTTCTCATGCTGGTGAACAGTGTCAGCATGAGTCTTGATCAGCTGCGACTTACAACTCAATAGACCTAAACAGGACTTTACATTTAAGACTAGAGCTATGTAGAGACAACTGACGCTGGTAGGACTTAGGATTTGATCCACCAAAACTATTTTCTAAACAAGTAAGCTACTGGGGGAGGAAACCTTAGACAGATTTCCCAACAATTTCCCCCTTTTTGGTGCGATCAAAGCCTAACCAGCGAGCACTCAGCTGATGAGAAAAGTTACAAAGGATTTCAGGGTTTTACAAGTGAAATCTATCAGATCTAAACCCATGAAATTACTTCCTCAACATCAGCTCTAACTAAAAGAGATCTTCCCCCTCAACTAAGGAAAGATATTGCTCGTTTAAAAATGTGGAAATTAAGATCAGAGCAAATAAGCATGTAAATAAATTTAACATGCAAGATGAGTGCTGGTGCTGATTACACTGGATGTGTAAATTCAGCTGGTAAGTAAAAACTTTGACAATTGTTGGACAATAAGAGATTGTCATCAACTTGTTAGTTAACATTCCATTAGAGATTTAGCAATCACATGTACATTGAATGATAACTGACTAGTCTATGGCCTGGAAAATGATCCTGGTGACTGAGTCGGAGCACTGGTGATAGACCTCAGGATCTCAGTAAGATCGACCATGTCTTGCTCTCTCTTCAGCCTCCATTCAGCAGCGATTCTCCTCTCTTCAGCTGCAAGACGTCTCTCTTCCTCAGCAATTCTGGCTCTCTCCTCTTCAGCCAGTGCTCGCGCCCTTTCCCCCTCTTGGATCCGCGCCAAAAAGGTGGAAACACCTGTGGTGACAGATTCAAGACGCTGCTCCACATGCTCTTGGAAGGAGGCAAAACGCTGATCCATCCTGGCATCAATGTATGCAAGTAGATGTGCTGGAGGATGGATCTCAGAGAGTGGCTCCGCTGAAACTTCCATGGAAGTGGAAGGCGCATCAGGTGCGGTATCAGCCATCTCTGGTGCAGACTCAGCTGGTACCTCCACTGGGGCGGGCTCCTCAGCTGATGCTGGCTCCTCCGCGAGCACCTCTGCTGGTGCTGGCGGGCCTTGTACGAAAACAGGTGGGGCTGTGAAAACCACCAGCTGCCAGTCCATATGATATGGGGCAAGATCGCCCATGACCATTGGAACAGGGGGGACGGCAGTGGTCAGCCACCAACCTCTCGAGGGATCCTCCTCCACTATGTGGTCTACCAGCAGAGAGCTGGCAGCCATATCAAAGAAGATAGCAAAGTATGGAGGGATCCTGGGGAGAGAGACAAGTACCCTGATGCGGCGGAGAGCGTATATCAGCTGATACCCTCGGCTGGTGCTCTGGAACTGGAGGAAAGGTAACTTGATTTTGGACGGAGGAAGGCCTGAGGATCCAGTCAGCTGTCTGTAGAGAGCAATCTTCTTCAATCGGCGCTTGATTCGCCTGATAGACAGCTGGTGGTTGCCTTGGGCTTCAGTTCCCATAAACCCATTTGCCCATTCCTCCTCAGCTCGCCAGTACCCAAGCCCGAGCCTGGCATACAGCACTGCGTGCTCCTCAACATTTAGCTTGCGCTCGCACCAGTCGAAGATCCTCCATCTCCGGAACTCCAGGAACAGATCTTCATCAAAAACGTCAGCCAGGTCCCTAAACCTGGTGACTAAGTCTTCATCGACAGCTCGCTCCACTTCAGCTGTGATATTTTCAGCATATTCATATAGAGAGCGGTTAAAGTACTCCACTGGATGCAGGGGTAGGCACCAGTCGTAGATTCTTGAAGCGTATATTGACTGGTGGGGGAGACCGCTGGTGGGGATAATGTAGAATGCTGAAGGCTCCGGCACTCTTGAATTTTGAAACGCCAGGTCCCCGCGGTGCTCCCACCTGTGAATCCCTGTGACCCTCGCCTGAAAAGTATCTTCATCGATCAGGTCATGAAGGTGGATACTCAGCATGTAGGAACTCCTTTCTTGACGCACACGAGGCGCTGATGCTGGTGTGGGTGCAGCTGGTCGTCCAGAAGATGATGATGCTTCTGAAGGGTGTGGACGACTGTCAGCTGGACGAGCCTCAACCTCAAAATTGGGGAAAAGATCCCTTGGCTCCATCCGCTGCACCCTGGAGTGATGTACCACTGGTGAGGATTCTTCTTCGGGAATGATTATGACTGGCGCAGCTGGAGCAGCTGGCTCCTCACCAGTAGTCTCCATTGCAACTTCTTCCTCCTTAGCTGGGGCAGCTGGTTCCTCGTCCCTTGGCATCTCTACATCATCAGAATCTGAGCTTACATCCGAGAAACTCGCCAGTTTTTCCGGGGTGGTCGCCCGGACAACAGCTCCTCCACTGGCACCCCCTTGCGCGGCCAGTGGGACTTGAACCACATCCTCTTCTGGTTGATAACTTTCAACCAGGGAAAACACGTCCTCCGATCCCATGTCCAATAGGCGCGTAAAAGATTCGTCTGGTAGGATCTGGCCCGGAGCTAGTGCTGGTGGCACAGCACTGGCAACAGCTCATTTGCCCTTGGCAACTTGTTGCATTTGCTCCGCCAGCTGCGCCTGACGACGGGATTCGTGCTCAGCCTTTATCCTAGCAAAGGCTTCATCGCGGGCTGCCAGCTCAGCCTCCCTCTTTCGCTGGTCGGCCAAGGCCTTCAGCCTTGCCTGAGCCTGCTTCTTTTTGACAATGGAAGCTGTTCGTTCCTTCACAGCTTGCTCAGCCAGCTTCTCAGCCTTCGTCTTGATTCTCTTCCTTTTCCTGGTCATTCTATCTATCGTCTCCTCCTCAGTCAGTCCAAGGACGGACTTCTTGACTGGTATAGATATCTTCTTTGATTCTGGAGCATAGATGACAGCTGGCTGGGGCTGCTGGGACTGGTGCGACTTGGGCTTCTTCCTTGGAGAAGACCTGGTGACTGGCACCTGAGCTGATGACCCAGTCACTGCTTGCTCCATCTCGAGAAATGAGGATTCCACCTCATACTTCCTCTTCATTTCTGCCTTCGCCTCAGCTGTCAGCGGAAGAGCTATAGCTGGCACGGCCTCATCTACTGGTTCTGACTCCTCCTCAGAAACTTGGTCAGCAGGGTCCACAGCCTGCTTGCCTCTCAGCCGTTGAGGCTTCTTGTAGTCTGGACCAGGAAGTTTGACCTTGGTGGCTGGGATAAAGTCGGACCCGACCAGTTGCTCCCCTCGGTCACTCCTGGGGTACCATAAACCAAGTGATTCAGTTCCTTTGAGGTATTTCACTATTCTCCTTGCAGCTTCCATGTGTGACTTCTTTGGATTGGCTTGAAATCTGGCACACACTCCGACTGAGTATGAAATGTCGGGTCTGCTGGCTGTCAGATAGAGAGGTGATCCAATAATACCTCTGTAGCTGGAAGGATCAACCGATTCTCCTTCTTCATCAAGAAAGATCTGGCAACTGGTGCTCATCGGTATTCTGAGAGCCTTAGTCTTCTCTGGGCAATATTTCTGAATTAGGTCCTTGGCATACTTCCTCTGATTAATAAAAATTCCATCAGCTGACTGCTGGACTTGGAGTCCTAGGAAGTATGTTAATTTGCCCATCATACTCATCTGGAATGAGTTCTGCATTAGTTGAGAAAACTTCTCACAGAGAGACACATTCTTTGACCCGAATATAATGTCATCGACATATATCTGCACCATTAGCATATCATCAGCATCCTTGATAAGGAAGAGAGTCCTGTCGATCTTCCCTTTCCGAAATCCATTACTGATTAGGAACTGTGATAGCGTCTCGTACCAAGCCCTGGGCGCCTGTTTCAATCCATACAGGGCCTTTCTCAGCTTGTACACTTTGGTGCCTACTTCAAAGCCTGGAGGTTGTTCGACATATACTTTCTCCTTTAGCTCGCCATTCAAGAAGGCGCTCTTCACGTCCATCTGGAATACCGTGAAACCATGATACGCTGCATATGCAAGGAACAACCGTATTGCCTCCATTCTTGCAACTGGTGCGAAGGTCTCGTCGAAGTCGATGCCTTCACATTGCTTGTAACCTTTGGCGACTAAACGAGCTTTGTTTCTGATTACAGTGCCATTCTCATCTCGCTTGTTCTTGAAAACCCACTTGGTGCCAATCACTGACTGATGTGATGGTCTCTCTACCAAGTCCCAAACATTGTTGCGAGTGAATTCCGCAAGCTCTTCTTGCATGGCATTAATCCAATCGGCAGATTCTAGTGCAACTCCTATGGAAGTAGGTTCCACTTGAGAAATAAAACAAGTCAGGAGCGCACTGCCGTGTCGAGTCTGAACAGAACCTTCTGGATCACCGAGAATAGCATCGGATGGGTGATTTCTCAGCCATTTGGGAAGATGAGAATCTTCTGGTGTTGGTTCTTCTGTCCTGATGACTGGTGCTTCCTGAACTTCACCAGTCGGAGCTGCAATTTCAACTGGTGGTTGACCTTCACCAGTCGGAACAATCTCTTCGTCAGCTTCACTCTCTGACTGATCTCCTGATCCTTCTGCGATATCTACACCGTCAGCTGGTGCATCCACTCCAGCTGTTTCATCGTCTTCTTCTGGCTCAAAAATCCCAGACGGAATTCCCCCTGTATTATTGCTAGTTTCACTCAGGGAGATTGAGTGTAAGGTCTCAGCAAGGTCAATTGCATCACCGACCCTCCCGGATTGCTGATGGGCAACCGAGGATACTGGTTGTGAAGATGATCCAGTCATAGGTCTAGTCAAACCAGTTGGTTGAGCATTGGAAAAATTCCTGCCCAACTGATCAACGACATCATTGACCTCAGGAACATCTTCAGCCAGTTGTCGTAATGTCCTGCGCACTAAAGTAGCTTCATCAAAAACAACATTGCATGTTATTTCCACAAGTTTGGTGGTCTTGTTAAATACTCTATAGCCCTTGTGAGAGGGATGTCCATATCCGACAAATACACCCTCATCAGCCTTAGGCGAAAAAGCATTTAACTTCGACTTACCATTATTATGGACATAACATGGTGAACCGAAAGCACGAAGATGATCTATAGAAGGCTTACGACCAAAATAAACTTCATAGGGAGTTTTCTTGAGTCTGTCGTTGATCCCGCTTCTATTCTGAGTATAGCAGGCCGTCACCAACGCTTCTCCCCAAAAACTCTGTCCTAAGCCGGATTCTGCCAGCATGGACCGGACCGCTTCTTTCAGCGACCTGTTCCTACGTTCTGCCAGTCCATTCTGCTGCGGTTGCCTTGGTGCAGATCTTTCATGCTTAATGTCGGCTTCCGCGCAAAAATCCATCAGCAGATTGTTGCAGAATTCCGTCCCATTGTCTGACCGTATCCGCTTTACCATAGCTTCTCTCTGTTTCTGTGCTTTGACAATCAAATCTGGAAGAATGATTTTCACTTCATCCTTGGTTCTGAGAAGCTTTACCCAGGTATAGCGCGAGTAGTCATCGACTACCACCAGCGAATAACGTCTTCCTCCAATGGTTTGAGGTGCTACTGGTCCAAAGAGGTCCATATGTAGCAACTCGAGTACCCGACTGGTACTGGGGCAGACTGGCGACTGGTTCTTGAAGGACTTCTTAGTTTGCTTGCCCTGCTGGCATGCTTTGCAAATCCCTTCCTTCTTGAATCCTCCCTTGGGAAGTCCTTCCACAAGATCATGCTTGGCCAGGTAGTTGATAGTTCTGAAATTCAGATGACTCAACCTTTTGTGCCACAGCCAGTTAGTTTCCATAGTACTGGTGGCCACGAAGCATGAATTTGTCTTCCCGCTTTGCCAGTCGACGATATATAATCCTCCTTTCCGAATACCTCTCAACTTGGTCTCGCCAGTCATCTCGTCCTTGATCTGGCACTCTGATTTCTTAAAGTGAACTGTGTAGCCACTATCGCACAGCTGACTGATACTCAGGAGGTTGTGCTTGAGAGAGGTAACAAGGGATACATTTATAATTCTGACATCGTCCTTCTCGATGCAGCCCTTGCTAATAACTCTGCCCTTAGAGTTATCACCAAAAATAACTGGAGGTCCTTTGACCTTGATAAGATCTGCAAACAAATCCTCTTCACCAGTCATGTGAGCTGAACACTCACTATCTAAGATCCACTCTCTCGACCTCTGAAGCTGTGTTGCATGATCCTGTACCTGCAAGAAAAATAAAGAATTTATTTAGGTCCCCGATCTTCTGCGGGTCCTGCAGGGTTAGATCGCTGAATGATTCCTTTCGGAATCCAGACTTTAGTGATTTTCAGCTTGGTTTTACCCTTGCTGATATCATCAGTAGCCTTTCCCTTTATTTTGAAGTAATGCATGAGTTTGGTTTGGGAAAGTGTGGCTGTGTGTGTAACTCCTTTGGAAGTATTCTTCCGCTGAGAGTTTCGAAAATATTTTTCCGATTGTGTGTGTTGCCTTCGTGGTCTCTGGGAGTGTGGACCACCATGGCTAGCCTTCACAGCCCTTTGAGAAAACTTGTGATTGGGCTCAGGCCTCTGATAGGTATTCCTCCTATCAGGTATTATCCTTCTCTCAGAGTTACTCTGAGATTTGGATCCCTTGTAAGTATGCTGGTGATTGGCATACTGACGAGGTTGTGTGTGAATTCCCTTGACAGCTGGTGCTAGCTGTCGGATTCCACTGGTAGCTGACGCTGACTTCATTGCCTTAGAATTATTCGGCTTTGTCTGCGTTCTAGGGTGTGCTGGCGTCCTGTCAGCAGAGAATTTTGCCAGTTGAGGTTTTTGTCGTGATGACTCACCTATGAATCTGGTCTTATGATTCCTATGCTGATCAGCCATACGGGACTGATGGGTATTACCAGCTGGTGCTGATGCATTTACCACTTTGCCCTTACCCTTACCAGCAGTGAGTTGTTCGGGTTGGTTTGTGCTCAAATCCTTTTCAAATCCCAACCCAGATTTATCAGTAGGCTTTCTCCAATGAAGGAGAGCTTCTTCCAAATTCTTTGAGCCTTTGTTCAAATGATTTATTTTATTGTCTTGCTCAAGGACAATCTTTTGAAAGGTATCTCTCTCAGTTTTTAAAATTTCAAAATTTTTGAGCAAATCTGAGTGAGTTTCTTTCAGAGTGGCTAACTCTACACCGAGTGACCTAGATTTTTCAATCTCATTGGTCAAAATAGAAATTTGATCTTTTAGCGAGGTGTTTTCGCTAGCCAAGATATTCTATATTTCGTAAAATTTAAGAAATTCTTGTTGAAGAATATCTATGGTGACAACCTCTGAGTCGGAGCAAAGCGACTCAGCATCGTCTAGAATGCGTGGAGACATGATGTGCAATGAGGGAACAGATTGTACCTGGTCGTCAGCAGCAAGTGCTTGTTCCTCCTCACTGTCAGCACATTCTTCATGTGCTTCCTCTCCGAAAGCTACCATCAGCGCCAGTAGCGCTTCCTCTTCTGACTCTTCATCTGACGCATACTCTCCATCATCATGGTCAGGTATATCAGGAACCTCTGTCCTTGTCAGCATGGCCTTAGCAACGGCCTTGGATGCACGCTCTTCAAAGAGCTTCTTCAGCCTTTCCCGCTCATCTTTATCCACTTGTGGACATTCAAATTTAAGATGGTCAGGGGATTGGCACTGATAACACGCGCGGGGAGCTCTCTTGACGAACTTTCCATCAGATGAGCTGAGAGAAACTCCTTGTTTCGCCTTGGCTTTCTCCAGAAGTACAGCCAGTCTCTTCATTTGTTGCTCAAGATCTGCGATAGAGCTCTCGCTGCCTTTTGAGTTAGATCCCGATGGGGATGGGATCTCTTTTTGCTGGTTGTGCGGCCCAGCAGGTCTGTCAGTGTGGAAAGGCTTCTTGTGCTTCCACTTGAAATCCCTCTTGACGAAGTAGGCTTCGTCATGTGTTTTGATGCTGGGAGATCCAACTGTCCGAATGGCTTCATTTTTGTTCACCATTTGGATATCCCACTCATGTGCTTGGAGCTGAGCAAATAGCTCCTTGGGAGTCATCTTGGATAGATCCTTC